>NMXI01000101.1:97704-196061 GCA_002851675.1 Verticillium nubilum
CCCCCCCCCCCCCCCTCCACCCGCCCCAGCTTAAGTAATTCCGTCCATCTTGTCGTGTTAGATGTCGACGCTGGTCGTGTTGGCTACCTGCCTACTATCCTGCACTTCGCGACCTCCACGACATCATGAGCCGTCCATCATAATCCCGTCGGGGTACAATTATCCTTCCCTCGCCGTCGTCTGGAATAATATGTCAGACGGAAGCTCAAACACCAAACGTCGAACACGATGAACCGCCTAGGCAAGGCCCAGCTGACGAAGATGCTGTTCGACAACCTTGACAGCAGTTTCGTTGAGCCTGTGCCGCATCCGACACCTGTCGCGACCACCACAGAACGCTCCATTCCAGACGATGGTGCTGTCTCAAGCGATGACGAGCCCGACGATATTCCTAACATCATCCCGCTCGTACGTCAATGGGTTGCTCGACGACTGCCTTGCCGACTGCAATGCTGACATTGATTGACCTTAGATGCCGTCTAAATCCCATACCTCTTTGCGCTCCGCACGCGCGACGAACGAGCACATACGCCAAAGAATGCAGCCCATGGCCAAAAAGGCGCGAACCGAGCAGCACCCGATGATGGATGATGTCGAAAACGACCTGTTTATTCCTCTGAGTCTGGAACACTTGAACGGTGCACTAGCTGTGCCTCCGAAGGGAGCCCCGGCACCGGCTGGGCTGACTCCCTTCCCTATACACTCTTCGCAAAAAGAAGGCACCCAGAGAAAAGTGGCGCGGCCCTTTGTCGATCACGATCCAGATCCCGAAAGCGAGCCACAGCGTCGTAACGAACCTGGAGACGAGTCTCCATTCGAGCTCAACGAAGTCCCCGAAGAAGAAGCCGAGGCGAGCCTCCAGGAGACATCGTCGGGTCCGACCGTAGCTGCACACGTCAACGGGACATCGACTGTCGAACAAGGCCGTAAGGAGACAATATTCGACTCGATTGAAAACACGCACATTACAGTCCGGGCAGAAGAGAGCTTTGAGCAGACACTGGAGGAAACCCGGCATGTGACGCTTTCTCCACCAACACAGGCTCCGGCTGGAGATCGAGAGGCCGAGCATATTCCAATGCTTGAGCACGATGTTATCGCCGCGAACCCTGCAGAGCAGGCAGTGAACATGCAGTACGAACAGCAAGAGGTCGACGCACCAAGTCTTTCTGGTCACACAAACATGGACGAATCGACAGGCAGCTTGCACAAAAGAGTATCAAACGCACCGCAGCCCAGCTCTGTCAGGCCTGCGAAACAACTGCCGCCAGTCAGCGCACAGGCAGCGTCTCGGCCAATGAGACTGTTGGCAACACCGTTCACGCCGAAGAAAAAGAAGCGCAAGCAGACACAGACATCTAAGCCGATGCTCAGCAGCCAGGTTCCTCATATGACCTCGACTGCCGTTGGAAACGGATCACCTGTTCTGGGATCTGACCCGGCTGTGCTTGAACCAGCCCCTCCGAGCGGACAAGCGCCAAAGACACCCTCGCACGAAAATCAGCGGACAACACAAGACCCTTGGGTTGTCGCTGATGATGCCGAGCCGTATCCGGACGCCTCGTTAGTAGTGGCGTACGATGCGAGGCACTTCTCTCCAGTGACCAAAGACGTCCTAAGCGAAAACCTTCTTGACATGACGGTACTGCTCGGCAATGAAGATTGGACGAACGGCTCGGAGACGTGGGGTAGCAGACTCATAGAAAAACCCACGTCTATCCTTCAAGACTACCAGAGCGACGCTTGCAGCCGACTGGGACGACACCTGCTGTGTTTGGCCCACATCTGCAAGGAGATACCGCGCAAGCCAGGCACGCGGAACCAGTTCAACTACTTCGGCGATGCCAGCAACCACAATATTACATTGGTTCCTAAGTATATCGAGTCCATCGACAACCAGATCAACGAGATTTTGCGGAAAAAGCTTGGACGGCACAGCAACACACCAGCCAAGTCGCGCTGCCGGGTGGCTATGGACCTGCGACGAAACATCATCCCGGTAGTGGTCTTGATGCTGGAGCTCGTGTTCCTCGCAGGGGCGCCGGCAGATGAGGCAGGGCTGCTAGACGCGATGCCGGAACATGCCGAGCACACCAAACAAACGCTGCAGCTCCTGCGGCGCTTACTTTCCTGGGCCGAAAGGCTTGAGAAGGTAATGACAGAGGAGTTTGCTAGTATTGCAGGCAGACAACAGGGCGTGGGAGCGGACATACCCCCTGGCATGTTCGACGGACAGGGCCTCAACGGCATGATTCAGAAGTTCAAAGGAGCAGTGGACGGCAGTTACCTGGCACTAAACAAACAGACTGAGAAGGCCAATGCGCCGACTGCTAGGCAGAAGATTCATTTAGACAAACTCGTGGACCAAAGCGACCCGCAGCAGGAAGGACGGGGGCGAGCCAAACGGAAAAGGGACGCAGAGGAGCTGGAACTGCAGCAGCAGGCGAAGGAAGAGGCGAAGCGGCGATGCATAGAATCGGTTATGAGGCTCACCGGAAATCCGAGATGCGGCGCAAGGCGACCGGCGTACCGAGTATTCGCAGATCTCACAGCAGACGAAGACGGGCGCAACGGGTACCACTACCGTAAGGAGCCGCAAAGGGTGCCTCACCCTCCGGGCACAGCGGGCAGGGCATACCCGGATGAAGTGTTCAAGAGGGTGCTGCGAGCGCTCAAATACTCGCAGAAGCCAGACGTCGAGGCGATTTCGGAGGCTATGCACTATCATGTGGAGGACGTCTGGGAGGTCATCGCGCTCTTGAAAGGGGCGGCTGAAGCCCAGCAGCGGGCGGATGGTGAGAGGATGCCCGAGGGCCTACGGCGGTCGTTCGAGTATCTGTACCGATGAGTGATTTTTCGAGACACGCGAGTGCGTCGAGGTTGCGACGTCGTGCTTGTTGTTACAACGTATGCAGACACACACGCAGCGATAAATGAAGATACCCCATCTTGATCTTTAAGGTTGGGGATGGTGATCACCGCCGGCCAGGCCGAACTGTCGATCTGCAAGCGCCCGAGATACGACCCGTTGGTCGTTGAAAAGGGGCGTATGGCACGGCTCACGGGCGGCATCACAACAGGCCGTGTCTTCCGAGCGGCTTTGCCATTCCGTTCACCGTCGGGATGCAACACCGGTAAGCTTGTTGGGAATTGGGAATGGAGATATCACGGTATTCGGATATGACGGCGAGATGGGGAGAGTCGGGTGGTGGGGGTTTGTGTCCTGCTCTCGGTTTCGTGATGGCACGAGTCGAGAGAAACATCTGCCGAAGAGGGTGGAGGTGCATTGTCATACTGATGAGTCGGCGCTTTTGGTGGAAGAAAGTGGAATGGAGGGTTTTCGGCAGATTTGGCTGGTGAGCGGGAATGAGAAATGGAGGGAAGAGGGTCGCGATTCAGCCGCCCCCCAATCCGTTACCACCTCGATGTCAGCGAGGCATGATGCGTTGCGGGGGAAGCCCGACCTGGACCCAGAATCTGGGGGCGCTGGTGTTGGCGCTTGTCAGTGCTGAAGACCACTACAGAGAGAGATCTGGGGCTGTGGGGGCTGGCCCTATTCCCTGTTCGGTTCAGTGGGCGACATTCTGTGCCTCCGTCGGGTGTCGGTGCAGGCGCGAGGGCGCGAGTGGGTGGTGTGGAGCAATCCTTCGTCAGGACTTGGTCAGTCCGAGCGAAGAGAAAGCGGTGGGTCCTTCGGCCCAGGACGTCGGCACGTGGAAGGTGAGGGACGGGGAGACTTTTGTTTCGCAGAGACAGGCGAAAGGGCAGGCATGATGGTCATTGCTAGCTACCCTGATGTGGGAAGGAATGGGGGGGGCCTCGAGGCAAGTGGTTGGTGATTGTAACTGCCGTGGTCCCTCCTACGTCTCCATCGTGCCTGGCCATAGCTCGCAGGCAAGAGTTGAGGAGATTATTACTGAAGCCAACAAGCTGGAAGCATCTCATGAAGCCCACTCTCACCTGGTCATGAGTTGTCTGACATCCGGTGCATCTGCCGAAGGTCAATGTCAATGTCAGTTGTCTTCTTTCACCTCGGGCCCTTCGTCTCAGGCCCTCCACCTCGGACTTCTCGCGACGCATCACGCCGATCTGATGACATCTATGCTCTGCCTGTTGGCCACACAGTTCCGCCCCCCCCCCTCTTCGTCATAGCTGCTGTGCTGTGCCCCAGCCCGGCTTAGGTTAAGGGGGTTGGCCATGCGATGTTCTCGGCGAGAACAACCGGAATACATTCCCTGTTGGCCGCCCACAACATGTCACCCTGCATTTTGCATTGCCTGCCAGAGCACCTACCTCGCTGGTTGACGCATTGATTGTGATCAGTCCACCCACTTCCGGCCGGCGCTCTCTTTCCTCGGGTCTTGATCATTGATTCATCTGATCTGCCGCCTGGTATATACGATCGGCTACGACCCCTTCTTGACGATGACCCTTATATAGCCTGGCACACACCTGTTCCCCGCGCCTCGATCCCGGGAACCCAGCCCTTCGACCCCGACTTTCGGCACGAACCTTTTTGCCTTGCTTCACCCTAGCCTGCGCTTGGTGAGACCCTTCACGCCCCAGCCGCCAACGGTACCTTTGTCCCCTTTACCACGTTTCTCAGCAACGTGGACACCTGGAATTGTCTTGCCTCGACTGCACTGAGTGGACAGACAGACAGCAGCCTTATCCACCAACGGGCGGTCCTCATCTCGAGATGCATGGCATCACCGAGTCACTATTTGAGGCCTTCGCCCAGCATTGGCCTCTGATTACCACCACACTTCTCCTGGCCTGGATTGTGAGGAATCGCTACAGGAATGGATTGAACAAACATCCCGGCCCAGTGCTCGCATCTTTGACCGACTGGTGGCGATTCTACGATGTTTGTGGTCAACGCCCAGAAACCACCCACATCGGCCTCCACAAGAAGCACGGCGATGTCGTTCGCCTCGGCCCCAACATGCTCTCCTTTGCCGACCCTGCAGCCCTCAAGACTATCTACGGACTGAACAAGGGCTTCGTCAAGTCCGACTTCTATATCGTCCAACAGTCCGTCGTCCAAGGTAACAGGCTACAGTCACTCTTCAGCACAACCGACAATGGCTTCCACTCGCAGTTCCGCCGCTGCGTCAACGCTGCCTTCTCCATGTCCGCTCTTGTTCAGTATGAACCTTTTGTCGACAACACGACTAAACTGTTCCTCGACCAGACGGAGAAATTCTTCGCTGGGAAGCCCGAGGGATGTGACTTCACGCGCTGGCTGCAGTTCTACGCCTTTGACGTCATCGGCGAGATCACCTACAGCAAGCGTCATGGGTTTGTCGAGAAGAACGAGGACATTGATGGCATTGTCGACTATCTTGGGAAGCTGTTCCTTTATGTAGCTCCGGTGAGTTTCCCACCCAATTACTCAAGACAGCGAAACTGACACGAATACAGATCGGCCAGATCCCTTTCCTCGACCTCCTCCTCCTCAAGAATCCCGTTTACCTCAAGCTCTCGCAATGGGGTCTC
Organism: Verticillium nubilum; assembly: GCA_002851675.1. NCBI lineage: Eukaryota > Fungi > Ascomycota > Sordariomycetes > Glomerellales > Plectosphaerellaceae > Verticillium > Verticillium nubilum. The sequence goes on from NMXI01000101.1 coordinate 103,204, forward strand.
ATCGACTCGACATTCCCCGTCGCCCGCTTCGCCCGCGCTCGCATGTCTGAACGCCTTCCCGCTCTCCTCGACCAGGAGAAGCCTCTCCTGCCAGTCACTGCCGCTGCCAAGCAGAAGCAGCAGCCCGACCTCCTGTCAAAATTCCTTGCCGCTCGCGAATCTCGACCGGACTTTATGAGCGACACTCTTGTCCAGACCATGGCCGTCAGCATGGCTTTTGCTGGATCAGAGACGACCGCCATTACCCTTTCTGCCGTGTTCTACTACCTCCTGCGGACACCCAGTGCCTTGGCAAAGCTAAGGGCTGAGATCGACGAGGCGGCGCGAAAGGGCGGTTTCGAGGACACTACCACCGGATTGGTCACATGGAACGAGGCACGAGAGCTCGAATACTTGGACGCGTGCGTCAATGAGGCTTTCAGGTTGCATCCTGCCGCGGGTCTGCCCCTCGAGCGGATCGTGCCAGCCGAGGGTGCGGAGATTGCGGGAGTGTTCGTGCCCGGAGGTACGATTGTTGGGTGCAGCGCATGGGTGATTCACCGCAACAAGGCGGTATTCGGCGAGGACGTCGAGGTGTACCGGCCAGAGAGGTGGCTGATCGGCCAGGGCAGGGATACCGCGGAACTTAGCAAAGAAGAGCTGGGCGCCGAGGATAGGAGAGTCAAGGAGATGAAGGGTACCATGCTGCAGTTTGGCATGGGAAGTCGGACGTGCATCGGCAAGAATATTAGCTTGCTGGAGATCTACAAGGTGGTACCGAGTCTGCTGAGGCGGTTTGAGGTGAGTTTCCCGATTATACAAACTTCGTCCTCGAAACTAACATCTCGATAGATCGACTTCCAGGACCCGTCAAGGGAGTGGGAGCTCGTCAATGCTTGGTTCGTCAAGCAGAACAACTTCTGGGTCACATTTGAGAAGAGGGATATTGTGCAACCAGTAGCAGTTTAGGCGGGAATCGCTTGAAATGGTTTCACGAGCCTGCTTCTGCTGGCGGAGGAGGACGGACCTGTTGCTGCCTGCATCTTGCCGTATAGCGTAAGCCAGCGATGTACATGAGAATATGAATCATTTCGTCATGGTACCGAGGACAGCGCGAAGTGGGTTTTAAGTCTGCTAATCCTCAACTATCTCCACATCCACTTGGAACTCCGGCGACTGGAGATACATCTCCCGAACCTTGGTCGCGATATAAGCAGGGTTCAGCTTCGCGTTCGTCTCAGCGACGTAGCCCCCAACTGAAACCAGCCCGACGTGGACTCTCTCCTTTGCGAATGACTTGGCCATGGAGAGAGTCTGCGTTCGCTGGGCTGCTTTGGTCAGGTTCAGGATGTGCAACTCTGGATCAGGGTCCTTATAGAGGAAGCTGTTCGTAACGAGTAGAGAGGGGCGTGACTCGGGGTTCGTCTTTGCCAGCTCGATCAGCTGAGGAATGGCCCACTGAGACGTTGTGTTGAGGGCGACGTTTGTGATCTGCCAGAGATGTCAGCACAAAGTCTACCCATGCAAGAAGGAATGAAGCCGTGCCTTGAAGTCATACTCCATTTCACTTGCGGAGGCTTCAAGCGCAGTGGACCCCGTTACGCGGGCCGCGTTGAAGAAGACCACCTCGGGCGTGCCGAAGTCCTCCACCTCGGAGAGGGTCTTACGGAGGGCGGCGTCGTCGGCAATGTCGACGGGCCACGTTTTGACCTGGACTATGCGACCAGCGTCACGGGCGGCTTGTTCCGCGGCGGACTTTTCCTCTGAGAGCCTGTCGGCGCTGCGGGAGATGAGGGCGATTCTGGAGTGGGATTCTGAGGCGAAGAGGGAAACTACTGCGCGGCTTATGCCGGGGCCGGAGCCTATTACGAGGAGGACGTTGTCGTTCTGGGCGGACATTTTGGATTCATGGACAGTTGGCTTTGAGCTTGTGGGTGTTTTGCTTGCGTATCAGATGAGATTGACGAAGGCGTCGGGCGGGCACGCCGTATTATACGACATTTCGGCGGGTGAAGCTGTGGTGGAATCCAGACACCACCACGTTGCTTGTCTTCGTCGACTGTCAGACATTAGATCGGTCATCACGCATTGAAAATCATTATTCGGAGCTCGAATTACGGCTTTGATTGGTTTAACAGCGAGCACTAGGCGCGGCATCTTACGGCCCTGCCGTCATCCGTCATACTCCATTGCTGTGTCTGACATGCTTAACGCCAAATCTTGATGATCAAAGACGAATGTGAACTAGCAAAATACCTAGACAAAGTAGCTTGACATGATGGGTGGCCGAGTATTGGTACTGTACCTCAGTTGAGGCACTTACTCATCCGCGCTGACAAGCATCACCAGCTGAATAACGGAACTCCGAGCCGTCGAAACACAGGCATAGTGTCGGGTAACAAGTCCTGCGTGATCAGTTCGACAGGCATGAAATGAGCTTCAAAAGGCCCTCCCATGGAGAGTCCAGTGACTCTCTACTCCATTCGCATAAATGAACCGCGGACCGCTCTATAATGACCCTGTCTCCATGCTGAAACCTTGATATATCTAGCGAGCAACCTTGTCTATGATCTGCACCAGCTCCCGAACCGTCCTCGGATTCAGATACGGGCTATGCCCAGACGTCAGCCTGACAACCTCAGCCCCAGCCGCCTGAGCCATCGCAAGCTGTGCTTCTGGCGGAACAGCCCCGTCGTTTTCGCAAAGAACATATATCTTCGGGACCTTGACGTCTGCGGCCACGAACTGCGCCTGCGTCTCAAAGCTTGCACGACTCTGCTTGAGCAGGACGGGCCGGGGCTCATCCGTCGAGGCGCCTGCGAGAATAGCGGCTGCTAGATCTTCTCCAGCGCCGACGTAGTGTTTCTGCGTGCGTATCAGAACTTGTTCTGGGGCACTTTCTTCGTTGATGGGATGGGGATAGTCTTACATGGACATCAAAGTGGTCAGGAAATGTCCCCCCAACTGCATCCAGGAGGCTGAGTCCCCTTTGTGGCAGCGCAAAGGCCGCGACGTAAATGACGGCCTTGATCCCGCCCTTCAGACCTCGGGCAGCGCGCTCTTCAACGGTGTTGCCTTCGACGGTCGCCGTGCCGGGAACGCCGCCGTAGCTGTGGCATACTGTGATGATTTCATCGCCGGCGCCGAGAAGGGGTTTGATGCTGGCTTGGATGACTTTTACGTCGTCCAAGGGCGTTTTGCCGATGATGGTCTCCTCGGATCCGGCTGTGACGTTTGCGGGAGTGATGACGCGGTAGCCGGATTCCTTAAGCGCGGTGGTGAGGAGATTGTAATGAACTGGCTGGTTCCAGGCTCCGTGGACGAGGAGGATTGCTGGAGTTGGTGAAGACATGATTTCTCGGTATGAGGTGAGGTGGTGTTGGGTTGGGTTGTGGAATTTAGTGGCTTGGACTGGGAGTGCCGGCGGCACGTTTTATATCGAGGTGTCAGATTTGAGATCTTGATATCGAGCTGAACTTTGCCCCTGTCCCTTCCAGCGAAGCTAGCCCCAAACGAAGAATCAAGTTTCCGGACTTAGGCTCGGAATATCAATTGACAATTATAATTCTTATTTCCACACCCTGCAGTTTGCAATGATGCAATGGGCTAGGCGTTTAAATCGGGGTTTGAGCTCGGTGTCTTATGGCTCTTTCGATCGAGTCAGGTTGAGAGCCCGCCAATTTATTCAGTGCGATGGGGAATCCGAGAGTGGCTAGCTCTAAAGCGATGAGCGGTCAATTGAAGAAACAAAATCAAGTAATCGGAATTTCGCCCGTCATCCTTGCCCATCAAGCTGAGAACTTCCTAGTTCGCGATTTGGCGAAGGACAAACTAGCCTTCACACGTTTCAAGGACTCTTGCAATCAAGGCACCAAGGTGACGAAGCTGTGCTCGAGGCTGGGGGATTTACAACCTTACAGTGCGAAGCAGGCCAGCCCTTGTCATGGACAACACCTGACAGCGAACACGGACGAAAGACTCAGCTTTACATCAAATGGATATCATGATATTTCGTCGCATGCATATCTACCAAAGACACATCTACACAGCATATCCGCCCGAGTTGCTCTGCCTAGGCTCACCCGAAGCCTCAAACGTCCCGTTCGTCAACCACCTCAGCCCCTGAGCCGAGCTCTGTCCCGGCCGAACGTACCTCACCGTGTGGTTGAGCCCCCTCAAGAACGCAACAGTGCTGTTATCATACGCCCACTCAAACGTGATCTGATCAGGCGTCAGCTGGTCGTGCCAGCGAGGCAGCGCCAGCGCGTCGTGGATGTTGAGACCCTTGTCGATGACGTTGTGGATGTTCTGGATCGTGGAGGTGATGATACGGCTGCCTCCCGCGGCGCCGATGCAGAAGTACAGCCTGCCGTCGGCCGTCTCGACGATGGTAGGCGACATGGAGCTCAGAGGCCTCTTGCCGGGGCGGATGAAGTTTGCGGGGCTGGGCTCGTAGCCGAAGGCGTTGGTGACGCCGGGGATGGAGAAGTCGTTCATTTCGTTATTCATAATGACGCCCGTCTCGGGGATCATGACCTGCGAGCCGAAGAGGAGGTTGATGGTCGTCGTCAAGGAGACGGCAAGGCCGGAGCTGTCGGCGGAGACGATTTGGGAGGTTCCGGGCGTCTCAAGGGACTCGAGGCCGGAGGGGTCGTAGTACGAGGTGTTGAAGACGCGGGTGTCAGAGATCTTGGAGCGGACTTCGGCGCCGACTTCCGGAGAGATCATGCGTTCCATGTACTCGGAAAGGCCGTCGACAAAAACGGGGTCGCCGAGGGAGGAGCGCTGGCCGTAGGCGAAGCGAGTGGTCTGGTCGAGACGGTGGGTGGTCAGGTTGAGCTGCTCGGGGTCGTCGAAGCCCTGGTAGCCCTCGGCAGCATTGAGGGCGCTGAGGACAACGATGCCACCAGAGGGGGCGGTGGCGCTGGTCAGCTTGAAGCCGCGGTAGTCGATCTCGGCGGTGGGGCGGTGAGCGATGGTGTAGTTCTGGAGATCCTCCAGGGTCATGGTGCCGTTGAGCTTCTGGAGATGAGCGACAGTGGCATTGGCAATGGCACCAGTGTACAGAGCGTTGGCACCCTCCTCAGCGAGCGTCTCGAGGGTGTTGGCGTACCGCTTGCGGGTGATGGTCTCACCAAGCTCGAGGCGCTTGCCGTGAGGGGCGAAGTCGATGGCCCAGGTGGGGTCGTCGGTCAAAAAGGTGCCACCGACGGAGTTCATGTAGTAGATGAGGTCCTCGTTGACCTTCCAGCCGAAACGCGCCAGCTTGATGGAGGGCGCCAGGACGTCCTTCCACTCCAGGGCACCGTACTTGTTGTGAACGTACTCGAGACCCTTGGCCTCACCGGGGATACCGCTTGGGCAAGAGTCAGCACTTGGGAAGCTCAAGAACGCTATGTAATATTGAGTGAACATACCTAGCAAGACCGCCGTAGATACTCTGGTCCGGGTCGTCGACGTACATATCCTCATAAGCCGCGGCCGGAGCGGTCTCTCGGAAGTCAATGAACTCATACTCGCCCTTCTCAGACCGAACGACGAGGAAACCGCCACCTCCGAGACCACTGTGGTACATGCCGGCAGTTCCGACGCAGAAAGTCGTACCGACAGCAGCATCAACGGCGTTGCCTCCAGCCTTTAGGAGATCGGTACCGATCTTGCTGCAGATGTCGAGTTCAGACGCGACAGCGCCGCGACGAGGCTCGCCGTTGCATGTTGGCGACGAGAAGGCGGGCTGAACCGCCGCGAGGAGCAGCGGTCCGAGAACAGTCGACCATACGGGAGCCATTGCGTGCCAGGAAGAGGGGCAAAAGGTGTCTCAGCTGTATGGTGAAGCTGGCCGGGTAGGAATAAACAACAGAAGAAGCCGGGTGACGAGCTCCAGAGATCGACGGTAGCTTGGGGGGAGCTTCCTTTTGAGGTCACTCGTCCTACGTACCTACCACATCCCCGGCTTTGTCCCCCACGTTTGACAGCGACTCGGTCGTCTGCATGGTCGCATCTTCCAAGACCCTCCAAGAGCTCTGTCGACCGGTTCTCTGTGCACGCCGCGTCGCGCCCGCCGAAGCGACGGGCTCCATCTTCTTGGCTGGTGCCAGGCAACGGGGTGGCGTGCTAAGCAGCATTCGGTCAATGGTACATACAGGGTAGTCGATCGTTGCTCGAAGAGGGACAGCTGGGGGAGGGATTTCGGGTGGTTGGAGATGCAAAGAAGCTCCTATCGCGTGATGACCGGGTTGAATTGGAGGATTGGGCTACATGTGCCTAGGCTTGCCAGTCTGCTGGGTCCTGGGCAATTGTCTCCGCCGATAGCGGTGACATCGAGTCAGGGCTGCGGGCTTTGTGAGGCCCGAAAGACGCATTCAGGGGGACAGTGTCGGAGGTGGTGAGAAGTGACGTTGCAGCCTTGGAGGAGCTGTCTTGGGAAGGCTTGGGCTTCATTGGTGTTTTGCTGAGATGCGGGGGAACATGGTTGGAGTTACGTCAGTGGCATTGGCAGTTGCCAGTTAGTGCAATCGGCCCCTGCGAGCCTAGATCGTTAGCGGATGCGGGGGACAGCCACCTGCTGTTTTGGGCCTGGCATCGCTATTATCTGCAGATGACATCCGCTAATACCGCTGTAACTCCCCTGTACTTCACCGGCCGGATGGTCAAGCCTCCCGCGACCTTTGCCTCAAGCTGGCCGGCCCGCACAATTCTCTATTTCCTCCCGACACCGGCTTCAATGCACGGAAATCTCCTTCAAGAGATTGGTCCTCGTTGGTCCTCGTGAGCGTTCCTCGAAGATATCATACATACTCATGAGATAATAGAAAGTACGCAGTGACATGACTAGAAAGACGTGCCCTACTGCAATCCCGCGCCCATCGCCCTCCAGCCAAGCCGATCATAACTGGATTGCCCGACCTTCCAAGATCCTTCGACACATTAGCCAGGAACTTCACTTGGCAGATGTCAAGCAAAGTTTCTCATGACCAAACGGTTCTGATTTCGGGGGAATAACATGGACAAAATCCCCATTTACTCTGATCTCCGGTTCCCAGGCATTTGAACTCAACGACGAACCCCTCTTTCTTGTCATCCTTCGTACCGCCCACCTTCCTTGTCGACATCCTCCAGCATGACCGCTCTTTTGCCCCCATCTTAGGCCCTTCACCCTTATCGGCATCATCGCCAGCTTCGACATCTCGAACCGCGGCACGAATGCCGGCCCCGCCAGTCGACTGACTCAAGATCCCGCCCCGCTTCGGCCGCTTGTGTACGCCACCCCGTTGTGACCTTGAGCCGATCTTTCCGCCGATTGCTTGTGAGCATATCGCAACGTCAACCACATCCGTGAACCCGCATCGACAGCAAGATTGAGAGCGAACTCTGACTGAAGAACTGAATTTTCGTACTTGAGAGCCCATCAACTAGGTGCTACAAATCATGACCGGGTAGAGGTACTTCGGCGATGCCCAAAAGATGAAGAGGCACACCCAAAACCCTCCCACTATCTTGGATATCCTCCCCTCCGCCATCCGGCGATACCACTGAGGAAACGCCTTCTGCAACCCCTCCAACACAATCGTCTCCCCCAAAACGGCCAGGAAGTTCACAGACCACCACCAGATCTCCTCCCAGAACCCGCACTTGTAACCCTGCCACGTCGACGACCAAGCGTGAAAGACACCGCTCATCATGAAAATCATCCCGTTGAGCACCCACCGGCTCCAAGGCGCCTTCGCCATCCCCTCCGCGTCGCACAACCCAACAAATCGTCCGATGAATTTCGCGTATCCTGACATGGTTCGGTAGATCAATCGATCGAAGAACTTGACCCAGTACCGTCGCATGGAGTACGCCTGCCGTATATCGCCAAACAAAGGCGGCCACTCGTGCGGCCTGTCGAGTCCCGTCGCGACTGCCGCTGCTGAGGCGATGGAGTGCCACATCGTGTAGAAGGAGTAGGCCGCCCACGTCGTCTCGAACGTCATCCACAGACGCACGGCGAACTCGTGTCCGTCGGGCATGGGACCGCGGCGGGGGAGCAGTAAGCGGCGGAAGAAAGCTTCTTTGGCTGGAGAGAAGTCATCGTAGGTCGTGGGAAGGTAGACCAGCATGAGCTTCGGCTTGATGCTGAACTCGAGGATCGCAAGGGACACAGCGAGAGAGAGGCGGCGGAGGACGAAGCGGAGGCGAGGCTCGCGGCGGATGGTGCCCACGCGGGCATGGAAGCTGTCTCGCTGCTTTTGGGACGCGGAGTGAGATTTGTCGTTTCGCTTCTCGAGGAACTTGGCTTCGCTTTCGAGAACGGGGACCTGCGGCGCCAGGCGGGCGGTGCCGATGCGGCGGCCGTTGAAGACCATTTTGTAGCCCTCCTTCACCTGCCCAGGCCACGTGTCGCGCGTCGGCAGGGTGATGCTCTCGAGGAAAAGGACAACGCCCATGTGCAGCGTTACGAGGATGGCGACCTTAATGGCAATGTCGGCGATGTGTATATCCAGGGACGGGAAGCCGGCGGCGGTGCCGAGGCTGGCGGCCTCGATTCTCTGGGTCGTGAGCCATGCTTGGTGGGCTAGCAGGGCGAAGAGGAAGACGCGGGGGATCGGCGTGGCGTTGAGGGCGGCGATCGCCAGAGTGGGGACCAGGAGGAAATGGAGTAGAGCGATGTGCATCGTGACTTTCTGGTTTGCCTCGAAATAAGATCGTGCGGTGATGATGAGACGAGACTTGAAATGCGGCCATCTGGGGAGTGAGAGCTCTTGACTTGGTGCCCTTTTTCTGACTGTTGGGGACAGAGTTTACGGCGGAAGGATCTTGGGACATTCCTTCCGTGAATGGGGCGATTTTCTCGTGTCAGGTTGATGAGGACCCTCGAATAAAGTCTCCATCCAGGTCGGTAAATAACCTTAAAATTTAAACATTCATCAGTGAACCTGGGAACCCTTGTCGATATGGCCCGTTCAGGCAGTGGCAGGAAGCGAGACCTGCGAGCTTGTTAGGCATTCACTGCAATTCGGACCTCGTGCCTGGACATTTCAATTAGCCTCAGGGCCGTGTCCAACGATCGTGGTGTATCATTGCATTCTTAAGATACAAGTCAGTCAGTATGGTCCAGTCGACACCATGCCCTTGTCCTCAATAAAGGCGACCAGAAGCAGTCAAGGCGTTGAACCGCAGCTTTTACAATCTTCGAGATCGCTACCAGAATCGTTGTCCTCGTCGCCATCATCTTTTTCCAACAAACACTCACGAATAGATGATACGAAATGTGACGCCCAGGAATCTCTCTTAGGATGATCTTCCGGTGGAAATGGGCGTGCTTGATGCAACCGAATTGTCCGCACCACATCCTGAATGTCAACTTTGAAGATTTGCATCACTTCTGCGAGCCAGATGATCCGCCTATGGTACCAGCCGTTCGGGTAAAGATCTGACGGTTGACTCAAGAGCTTGTCCCATTGCCGCTCTAAGAAGTAGACGTAAATAGCGACATCGTCAGATGTGCGTTGACTTAAACATTGTTGTGCGACAGGCGTCCAGGGGGTAATGTGTACGAATCTGTCCTTTTGGAGGTCTACTCTCCATCGTCTCCTGAACTGGGGATTTTCATTAGTAGTGTACGATGCATCGATTTCATACAAAGACTCACCTTTGGAACTTGCCTCACAGCGCCAAGGACACGATTGCGCTTAGAAGACAACTGACAGCGCTTCAAGCGATCTAGAAAGCCACGCCTCAGCGCGGACAAAGGTTTCACCTCAAGACCTGCCATGATTTCTTCGAGACAATCAATGTACTCGGATTCCTCCGCAAGAATTCCATCAATGTCAATTTCTGTGACGGTTTGGTCATATAGGCAACAGTGACACACGTGAGTCATGTCTAATGCGTCAAACTCGAGCCTTTTGATCATTCCAAGGAGTGTGATTCGACTCGAATCGGTGCCTTGGAAGTCGGCCACAAGACTTTGGTATTCGAGAGCAAAAGCCCAGGGCGGGCAGGTAGCATACGTGTCGGCAATGTCCCCTTGAATGACTTTCTCAGCGGATAGACAGCCAACGGACATGTAGCTGCACACGCAATTGCACTCGTCAAGATTTCTCACGTCGGCATCAGCCTTCAGAAGAAGCCTAGCCACCTCCGTTTCCGTAGACAGCGCATAACTCAAAGACCGTGATAGGTGTTGTATACCATAGGAAAGGGCAGTGAGACAATCTTCGTCCTTATAGTTGACGTTTGTTCCGTGCTTGATGCAGAGCTGGACTACGGAGCTATGCCCATGTTCAGCGTGTCGGTGAATGGGCAATTCTCCGGCCTCGTCAGGTTGGTTGAAGTCTCTGAAGCCCTTACTAACGAGTGTCTCTGCCTCCACCAGCGTTAGAGTCTTGTGCATGAGATGTGCCTGTAGGAGCTCGGGGTCGTCGAAAAGCTCAATACCTGTGCACAACCCCATGATACTATCTTGGATCGAAGATCGAAACTTAAGTGTCGAGGGTGACTCGGCGATAGATAAAAAGCCTGTAAAAGCTCGTTTACGAGCCTGCGTGAGGCACTGATGCCCTGGATTCTTTGGATGATTTCGCCTGCTTCCAGGATGATATCATTGTGCCCCGAACAGACAATTACGTTTGCGAATGAACTGCGGCCACTTCCTAAGAATACGTCGGCACCGTAATTCAATAGTTTCGCCACTGTGTGTTTCAGGCCCATCGAAGCGGCATAGGCGAGGGGAGTGAATCCTAGGCTGTCGATGGGATCTATAGCGTGGCCGCTAGTCAAAACCATGTCGAGTATCCGATCGTTGACAACGGCGAGATGTAAGGGTGTCTGACCAATATAGTTGACACAACCCTCTAATCGAGGGCTCCTCTGGAGCCAGACAGCCGTGTCTTCGATTGATCCACTCAGAATGGCCTCCAGAAGTGGTGGTAAAACCTGCCCTGAAATATCGCTGGTCAGAAGCTGAAAACTGTTCCTCGAAGCAGCACACGGGCTGACCTGGACTATTTGCGACCATCAAAGACCAGCAGTCAATAAAGGTGGGGTCTTGGCAGAAATATGAGAGTCCACGCATGGTATCTGTTGATGTCAAGTTCATGTTGGTCGGGTCGTAGCCGCAATTAAGCAGGAGCTGTATAATATCGACGCGGTGCGTTGGACCAACATTTTCTGCACAAACGGCCAAGAGACTAAAGACAAGGTTAGGAATTCATGCCCCGTTTGGTTTTCAAGGCGATACCATACTTATGGTCTGGATTTCGTGGACAGCCGAGGTTTTCTGCGATGCACTTAGCAAGAAGAAAATCGTCATCGGTGAGGACTTCCCTTGAGTTTCGAAGTAAGACCTTTTGAGCGTCAATCACTCAGATTGAGTAGCTGGATAATGTTGCTTTACCTCAAAATAGCCCATACCTGAAGGGTCGACGTGATGTCTCGCTGTGGGTTCATGCCGAAAGAAACCCAAGAGTTGTTCTCGAGCTTCATCGGCAGGTATGAGACCTTTCGAAAATAGCCATACTATCTCAAAGCCTGGTGAAGTATACTTGACGACATGTTGAACCTGCAACGCTGGCCGCAAGCTGAAGTCCCCTGCCTGCGACAGGGCCTCGAAGCCAACTGACACAGCCCAGGGAAGACCAAATCGCGAGAATGCTGCCCGAAAGCCCATTCGCACGCATCGCGAAGTGCATAGGCTGTCGTCACAGTCGCTGAGAAATATAGAAAGGGGCGTGTACTCGAACCCCCAGAACCGATTCTGGACCTTTGCTGTACAGTGGCATTTGCACCTGTAGCCTGGATTGCTACATATAGGCTTGCCGATCCAGGGCGACCGCCGGTAGTGTGTGATTTTCCCTGAAGTCGGAGGGATGGGATCGTTCAGGACCTGGATGGCATTCCCACCTCTATTCATAGACACTGCCGCGGTTCTCTCCTGCTCTGCAGGAGATTGAAGTACCGCGTCTGCTAGGAAACACTCATATGTGTTTGCACCTTCGTGCGGGCCCTCGGTCAGCTGCAACTGATGGACTCCTCCGTTACCAGAGGGTAACGTCGTGGCTCGATGCGGGTTCATGGCACTGTGACGCCTCGGTAGACTACTCGTCATGTTCAGTCCCGAAAAGTGACTTACACATGCAAGATGATGATCTGCACCAAGCCTTGCACCTTTTGATTCGCATTCCTCACATCTTCCCGCAATTCTCGATCAATCTTTGTGCCGGGTATCTTCCAGCCTGGGCGGCGGAACGACGATGACAAACCAAGACTCTCCTGCAGTCTCGTAGAGAGTTCACCCAGAGAAGACTGTATGGCGTCGAACTGATGCCAATGGTAACCCATCATCAGCACGTCCAAGTCATGGTCGTCGCCAGGCTGTAGGGTCTCAAGTATTATCCGGAGGAGGTGGAGTCGGGTTTGGAGCGAAGCGATCTCTTCGGCGGCCTTACCTTTACGAATCGACGGGAATCTTAAAGCTTGTCCAGCGTAGTTGTCACCTGGCCCATGAAAGCCACGATGCCCACACCAGCGGAGACAATACCGAGCACTTTGGCCATCGCGTGTCAATCTAAGGCAGCTGGGGATGAAACGAAGATGTAGGAGTGAGAAATTAAAACTCAAAGATGGAGGAGACGAGGTTTGGAAGGGTCAGGCTTGTACTACGCGAAGTGTATCAGTCAGCCCATCAGTGTGCCTCGCCATGGGCCCAACCAATGGCAGTGATGGCATATTTACGAATGTGTTGACGCTTGAGTTGCAGTCTAGGGCGGGGTAGGCGCATGCATGCTCAGCAGGAGACCATCAGGCTGTGTTTTGATTCTGTTCATGGTGTAATGGAAAGTCTAGGCTTGAACAGCAGTTGTGGGCCTGTATCTGTTTCTCAATTCTGGGTATCATGTTACTGAAAAGGAAAACAACGAAGAAAAGGTTTGCTTCGATAGCTACTCGGCTGCCGCTTGACGTCGCAAAGGATTCGTTGGGATCAACTTGCGCAGCACGTCGACCTGCTTGGCTTGTGCCCTGTGCCTCAACTCGATCACGTCTCGCTTGTCCGTCCGGCGTCTTCCATTCGAGAACACCACTGTAGAATCGGGGATTTTCTCGCCGGCCTTGATCACAGATTGGGGTGTGATGGTACAGTTCTGAGAGAGTTAGTCGATACCGAGCAAGTATCATGCATTGGGCGGACTTGCCTTGCCAATAATAGCACCGCTGCCAATCCTGGATCGAATGCCAACAACGGTGCCATCCCCGATATCTGTTCCCCCGGCCTCAATCACCGTGCCGACCTCGACCGTGACGTAGTCGCCTAACGTTACGCCTCCGCTACCCTCGTCGCCGTCGCTCAGGCCGATATGTGTTCGCTCGTGAATAATACACCGTCTGCCCACGTAAATACTGCCGCTCACTGATTCTAATTTTGCTCGCGGGTGGATGATTGTCTCGGATTGAACGGTGATCGAGTGGCTGCCGGTCAAGATGCTGTTATCGGAGATCTTGGAGGAGGAAGAAGCGTTGAGGGGAGCTTGGGGTCCCGAACTGGAGACGGGTGGGATGATCGAACGACGCTTGCTGGTTGTGGAAGACATTGTTGTCAACTTGAGATGCGGTCACAGCTTGGTACCAACGTCATGAACGTAGTAATGGCATCCCGCTGGTGCTGCGCTTCCAACGAGGTTGCCCTGGGCGGCATCCCACATCGCTTGCAGAAAGCTTGGACCACGTTCCGATCATCTCGCGATGCTGGATTGGAGCCTTGGAGCCCCAACTGGACCCTCTCAACATTGGGTCACGTAAGCAGGAGACAAGTCACGTGCACTGATCGGCCCATTGTCCAATCATAACGCCCCAAAATCCAGGCGTCATCAAGATCATCTAGAGGTTGCCGAAACCTCGCAAGCTCTAGGACAACCTCAAATCCGACCCTTCATCGACCCCCCTCCCTGTCGGGACTCTCAATCCCTCAACGCCACCCGGGCCATCCGATTGCAAGCTCAGGCCTGACGAAAAAAAACCGACATTCTACCTCACAAACCCCGCGCTCTCGCGACACGATGTCGGCATCACAGCGGTTACCCGCGACCGCGGCCAACATGGCTCGCAACTACGCCACCGTCCGTAGCAGCTATGGCGGACTCAAGGACAGCGACCGAATTTTCCAGAACCTCAACGGCCGCATGTCGCCGTCGCTGGCGTCGGCGAAGAAGATGGGCGACTGGCACAAGACGAAGGAGATTCTCGCAAAGGGACACGAGTGGATCATCAGCGAGGTCAAGGCTTCCGGTCTGCGAGGACGTGGTGGTGCTGGTTTCCCCTCTGGCCTGAAATGGGTAGGTGGCGGTTGATTCATGTTTGGATATGACGCATGCTGACGGTGGTAGTCGTTCATGAACTTCAAGGACTGGGACAAGGACACGAAGCCCCGATACCTGGTCGTCAACGCCGATGAGGGAGAGCCCGGAACGTGCAAGGACCGCGAGATCATGCGAAAGGACCCCCACAAGCTCATCGAGGGATGCCTCGTCGCCGGCCGCGCCATGAACGCCAGCGCCGCCTACATCTATATCCGTGGCGAGTTCTACCACGAGGCCGCCGTTCTCCAGACCGCCATCAACGAAGCATACAAGGATGGACTTATCGGCAAGAACGCGTGCGGATCTGGATACGACTTCGACGTCTACGTCCACCGTGGTGCTGGTGCCTATGTTTGCGGTGAGGAGACCTCCCTCATCGAGTCCCTCGAGGGCAAGCCCGGCAAGCCCCGTCTCAAGCCTCCCTTCCCTGCCGCCGTCGGTCTCTTCGGCTGCCCTTCTACCGTTGCCAACGTCGAGACCATCGCTGTCGCGCCAACGATCTGCCGTCGTGGTGGCAACTGGTTCGCCGGCTTCGGTCGCGAGCGTAACCAGGGCACCAAGCTCTTCTGTATCTCCGGCCACGTCAACAACCCCGTCACCGTTGAGGAGGAGATGTCCATCCCCCTGCGCGAGCTGATCGAGAAGCACTGCGGTGGTGTCCGTGGTGGCTGGGACAACCTCCTCGCCGTCATTCCCGGCGGTTCCTCCACGCCTATCCTGCCCAAGGATGTCTGCGATAACCAGCTGATGGACTTTGACGCCCTCAAGGACAGCCAGTCCGGTCTTGGTACCGCCGCCGTCATCGTCATGGACAAGAGCACCGATGTCGTCCGCGCCATCAGCCGCCTGTCTCACTTCTACGCCCACGAGTCTTGCGGCCAGTGCACGCCCTGCCGTGAGGGCAGCAAGTGGACCGACCAGATCATGAAGCGTTTCGAGAAGGGCCAGGGCCGCCCGAGGGAGATTGACATGCTCCAGGAGCTGACCAAGCAGGTCGAGGGCCACACTATTTGCGGTATGTCTTTTCTGCCTTGTACCAACATGACAGCATGCTAATTGATTTCATAGCTCTGGGTGAGGCTTTTGCCTGGCCGCTGCAGGGCCTGATCCGTCACTTCCGCCCCGAGCTCGAGGCGAGGATGGCTGAGTATGCCGCGCAGAACGGCGGCAACGCACTGGCTGGTGGTTGGGAGCCGACTGCCCGTGCGCAGGGCAAGCTGGTTGCTCCCGGCCAGTAAGGGTGCCTCAGAATGGAAAATGGAGGCTGGTATTGGCAGCCCAAGGGCTTGTACATATGTGTTCCGTACCTAGTTTGGTAGACTTTAAAGCTGTGGTGTTCGTTTGTTGTAAGCAGGGAAGTCATCTGGCATGTTCCTCGTGGCCTTTCAATCCGGGTATTTGATGTCTTACTACATACAGGTCAGTGTATGTTTCTATGCAATCCTCGGTTCATTTGCAATTCGGATGAACTTCATGAGGCATTGCACCAGGACTAGCATATATCGGCGTTCACCTTAAGACCTTTATCGTGATCCTTGTTGTGAGGTGCTTATCACTCCCTTGACTTTTCATCCACCCCAACCGTTCCGATTGGGCGAATGGATGGGAAAACAGGAGCCAAAGGCTAACCTCAAACAACTACATGGGGCATGCGAGCTTCCTGGAGCCGACCTCACCATCACTGTCAGCCTCAGTTCGATACTCACTTCCTTATCATCCTCAAGTCAAGCCTGAACATTCCCGTCATCTTGCTCAACGCAGTCCGTCGCCCATCAAGCAACGTCCGAGCAGACTTATTGGGAATAAACTCTCATCAAGATCACCGCCAGCATGCCGTCGCATCTGATCGAGCAGTTCATCTGCTTTGGAACCGACATCTGTGAGTTCATTCATTCGTCCCATCTCACAGAGTGGTTTGAACGGAGCGGCGTTTGTAATGTTGCCGCCGCGAGTACCGTATTCCAACCCTTCAATATGTCTCCTGAGATTCATCAAGCTATACCCCTCATACCTCATTCCATATTCTGACCAGCAAATAGTCGGTCTTGAACGCCTCCTCCGCGGTGTCCAATCCATCTTCCAAATCCTCCTCGCCTACCCTCTCCTCCTGCCAGCCCTCTACCCCTTCTTCACCGCCGCCGCACCGCCATCCCCTCGCCTCACAGCCCTCACACTCGACCCCCTCAAGTCCCAGGTCAACATCACCCGCCGCGCCCTCCGCACCTTCAACTTCGCCAAGTCCTTCTCCACCGCCTACACCCTCGTCGCCCGCGCCGTCGCCGATCCCCAGCCCCTCGAAGTCCACCTCGACATCATCTACTCGTCCCTCATGGGCGTCTTCAGCCTCCTCGAAACCATCACCCTGCCCGACATGCTCGGCGTCCCCGGCGCGGCCATCTTCGGCGAGGAGCGCTCCGCCAAGATGAACGTTGAGGCACAGCGGTTCTGGTTCTGCGCGCTCGCGTGCGGCGTCTTCTCGGGCGCTGTCAAGATTGCCAAGCTGTTCGGAGAGCCTGTGCCCGGGCCTGCTGCTGCGCCGAAGGAGGGAGAGGGCTGGAAGGGGGAGAGGGTCAGGCTTAGGAAGGGCGTCGTGGCGAGGAAGGCGCATCGAGCTGAGGTTAGGAAGAAGGCGAGGGCCTTGCTGAGGCGGATGGCGGCTGATTCGCTGGACATTCTGATCCCGGGGTCCGTTGTTGGGTGGATCTCGAGCGAGCCTGGTACCATTGGGACGGTTATGCTCTGTACTTCTGTCATGACTGGGTTGGATGTTTGGGAGAGGTGTGGACGGCAGATTGCTGGGCAGAAGGCTTGAGGCTTGAGTGGCTCTGGCGAGCGGATCAGACAAGTGCCCGCACAAATATCTGGATCCAGGGGAGTGTTTGGTCGGCTATGTGGAACTTGAGCTGGGCTCGGTTGTCCTTGTAGCTGGATCCTTTGGCTGCGTGCTTGGTAAGTTTTGTTCCTTGGTGCGGCAACGTTGGAGGATCGAATTTGGAGATATGTTTTTACAGACCGCGAAGATTGTACACGTTGATGCAAAGGTTAGGGAAGCTGGTGTTCTGGGCATCATAGAGTAGATACACGCATGGCGTCGAGCCGTCAATTAGGTACTTGACTTGGTGAATCTATTAGGACGGTCCCGGAATCTTCAGGCTACTTTTACGACTGGGAACTGCGCGACATGCAGCTTCACCGCTCCATACGGGATAAGCTTGATCTTGGTCTTCTTGTCCTCCTCTACGACAGGATTGATCGGAGGCCAAGCCGCAGAATCGCCGTCAATTACCCAGTCGATTTCCCACGCATCCACAGTCAGGAAGGTTGGCGGACCATCTCTTGTGAAGATCGGGCTGGGGAGTTCCTCACCCTCGCCCTCGCCCTCGCTTCCACTTTCCACCACATGGACGCTCTCAGGATCAATGGCATACTGCCATCGGCCGGTCGGCTTGAGCACATGATCCCGAGCTTTCGGGTGTACATCCTCGTCTGCGAGTGGCTTTCGGTCTGTCCAGTTCAACGGCTGGTGTTCTGTTTGGGTGAATGGGAGGTCGAGAGCGTAGAGAAGCGGGCCGTAGTAGATACCGATGGAAGAGTTGCGTGTCTCGGTGCGGACTTCCATCGGGAGAACAAGTGTCAAGTTTGTCTGTCCAGCGGGAATGGGAATGTGTTGGAGCGATGACGAGTCTGCATCGATGCGCTTGGAGCACTTGTTGTTTACTTGTAGTGAGGCCCTGGAGGTTGTCCAATCCGGGATACGCACAGCGAAATCAAACTCGACTTCGCTCGATATCTCATACTGAAGAGTGGAAGAGAAGGGGTAGTTAGTTCTGCATGAGACTTGATATCTACCTTAGGTCAGCTATGTATTTTTTCCAAGACGGTGGCTTTGACTCACTCTGAACAGAGCTATTCTTGATCTTCGTCTGCAATAAAGCCGTCCAAGAAGCACGTGTGCAATTCCATCGTCGCCGTGTTTCACAAACGATGATGCAA
Organism: Verticillium nubilum; assembly: GCA_002851675.1. Classification (NCBI taxonomy): domain Eukaryota; kingdom Fungi; phylum Ascomycota; class Sordariomycetes; order Glomerellales; family Plectosphaerellaceae; genus Verticillium; species Verticillium nubilum. Next base: position 121,512 of record NMXI01000101.1, read on the forward strand.
CGTACTTCGGATACGCTTGAGGGTGGTTGACCGTACAGCATGGCTTGGAAACGGTAAGTATAATCAACTGAAATCCATGAATCCGACTTACAAAGTTTGGCTCCAATCCAAATGTCGTGGAGTATGAAACAACATTGAAGAAAGGATTGACAACGAGGTTGCGACTCCACGGCTGGTTAGTCTGCGTAACGTATTGGTGCGACCACCCTGTCGTGCCATGTCAGTTGACTCACAATGCTTTAGCTGGGAAACCCACAGTCGGCGCTCATTCCAGAGGGAAATGTGTTGAAAGCAGCACGCTCGGCCCGGTCTGCGAAGTCGTTCTCCCCATGAAAACGATACAAGTACGCGTAGGAAACATGGACTCCACTGCCATGCATAGTTCAGAGCTGCAAAAGGTTACCAAGGTGCCGTAATTGAGTACATAGGGCGATGAATTACCCTCTATGAGGACTTTGAGCTCCGAGATGCTCCTCTCCAATGATTGTTCCCGGGAGGGACGTTTGATACTTGACGTTCATATCCACAGCATTTCGAGTTTGAGTCACAAGACTCTCATTGCCAGTCACGCGATACAGAACGGTTGGATAACTGAGACCTGAAGATTGTCAGACATCAGACTGTTCCATCTTCCTTCCGACATTTTATTCTTTACCTTGCGCCAAGTTGACACCGTGAGTAAAACCCGTAGTTTGAATGTGTCAGTACCCTGCTGCGGAAAGACGCCATCCACGAAAAAGGTGGTCCAATCGTGACTCCCTTTCCTGCCGCCCTCGAAAATCAGCTCGACGGTCTGTAGAATGACATTCTCTTGGCCGCGAGGGTGGTTCTCATAAAGCCACATGAGTGAGATTGGTAGCTCGTGGGTGCGTGAGATGACAAAGGCAAAAGGGTCAAAGGTATCCCCAGCTGCCTTATCTGGCAGGAGACCTGTGAAATTATCTTGCTGCATGGAATGGGTAAGGTTGAAAAACTTGTGGATCGAATCCACGATGCGCTCCGTTTGGGTCGGATCGGCTTCTGCGTATTGCTTCGACGCCGGCATCAGTTGGGAGCTTGGGCCGTTGGAACTAGGACGCAGATTGACTCACCGTCAACCCAAATAGCAGAAGAGAGCGAGTCCAGATCCCACGTGTCTGTTTTGTTGTTTCTGGGCCGATCCAGCCATCCTCGGCCTGATGATCGAGCACATAGTCCAAGTAGTTCCTAGCTTGGTCCTTCAGCCTCTGATCATCTAAAGACCAAGCCAACGGCACAATATAGTTAAACCAATACGGTGATGCCTCGTTGAGTTCGCTGTACTCGTGGTCTCCCCTGAGCCAGGACGAGCGCGCCACGTAGCGGTAGAAGTCAAATAGATGGCCGCCGAGACCATCAGCTGGAGCTGCTGCTGCAACCAACCGGTAGGATGAATGGCTCCGATAGGAAAAGATTCAAATTTGAAAGGTACGAGTGCTATTAAAGTGAGCCTGTGTTCGGAACCATACCCAGTTGCAGCTGTGCTGTTGTGGATTTACGAGCCTCACTTACAGTGAACCTCCTGCGTGACATATCTCATGTTATTGGTGGCCATGGTCGATCCCAAGCAGCAAAGATAGGGGACGACTTTGATGAGCTTCGTGTTTTCAATTTCCTTTCATCCCATGAATCGTCACCTTACGTTAGGGTAAAATGACCTTTAAATATCTTCGGGACCTGACAGGTCATGGGTTCACCTTGGCTCTGCCAATGTGTTGCTGACGCCGATCCATATGTCTAAGCTGGATTTGTCGTCTCCAACCGGATCCCCGCTACATTCAGGCACGAGGATCAATTGGAAAGGGAACGGAGTCTATCAGATCGGGCGACCCGGCGAAGTACCGGGCCGCACCTGGCGGCGGATGGTCCTTGCCACTGTCGCCCTAAGACGTGAACCTCCGAGCCGCAACACTCATAGTACCGCGCCTATCGCAAGCCGATGACGAAGATCAGAATACTTTACGTTCAGATTACAGCTCCAGGGCGTAAACCGCCAGATTCAACAATGCTTACAGCTACCTGGGGGTCCAATGGACGATCAGGAGTTAGAAGCGGCCCCCTCCCCCCCTCCAGTGTGGGGAATTTGGAGGTATGTCGGGGAAAGGCTCGGGGGAGCTCCGCTCAATCGGGTTCTGTGATGAATGGTTTTGAGGCAACATTCGGTCCAAAGTAGTTGAGCTCAACTTCCGGAGGTTTCTTCTTGTCGCCATGCTGAGATCGGAAAACCTTTAGAGCTTGGTTCAATCATAAGGTCGTTAAATAGGTGCCTGCTATCATCCTTTGAAAGTCCTACATGCAGGTCATGCTTTCACCTGAATGATGCATCGGACAAATTCCATGACCAAGTCTGGTGATCATAGCCGTCTGCTAGTATTCAAGGTCAAAAAGTCTTGACCTCTTTTTGACCTCTGCTTTAAAGAGATTAGACTACCTAGGTAGGTACCATGACCTAAGCTAGTATCTCATTTCCGCCATGCCATCACATGATCGCCTTTGACCACACCGCAGACTTCCACCAATACATGTGATGCTCAGAACCAGACATAAAGCTAGCAAGTTCTGCAGCTGTTGGAACAGCAAGTAGTGCACTGCCTGCGTCGAGCGCTTTCACATGCAGAGTGGCAACTCGGGTTACCGTTGCAGCTTGTGCAAGCGTTGATGGCGATGTTCCTGCATGCATTTTGGCAAGCAGTAATGGCCGCACCGCTGCAGCCTGATTGTCTTTCTACAAAAGCAAGCTGGTAAGTCTACTTTCCTCATAGATCTCTAGTGAAACAGCCACTGCACGAGTGGTAGAGCTTACCTCCCAGAATGTTGGTGTTGGCCCCTTCGGGAATGATATGGGCACAGGAGAGTGCGGCCAAAGCCAAAACGGAAAAAATGGCGGTAGACTTCATCATGAAAGTACTATGATTTTAGCTTGGGTATGGGAAGAATGTTGTTGAGTTGAACTTATGCTCAGGAGGTAGATCAGAAGAGATCATGGAAACGGGGGCTTCTTATATAGCTGAGCAAGTCGCATATGGCGCGGGCACTGATATCTACATGATCGATGTTTGTTACCAAGTCTCTGCTGGTTTATTCCACCCTTTGGCTCAGCATGGCAAGATCATCGCTTGCTGTAGTTCGGACGTCAAGCCACTTACATGCAGCTGTCGAAAAGTTCGCTTGTAGAATGCCCGTTCAGAGCCGGATGAACGGCCTCCGCAGCCACAACGCGGCTCCAGATGATCCAAGGCCTTTAGGTGGCGGTCGCGTAGGCAGTGCAGTCTATGATCCGCCACTAACAACAGCTCCAAGACCAGAAGATTCACAGCAACAGCTGCATTATTCAATAGCGTCCAGCCCGTCGCTGATCTTCTGACTGACATGCTTTGTCTGCTCAAGCTCCCACATCACCCATCATGAGCCTCGGCGGGGAGACTCAAGGAGAGTCTCATTACGTATATTTAAAAGCAATGATTTACTCTATGCATTCTTTCTTACTGTATGAGAGTCGGAGGCAAGAGCCCCGTTCACTTGGCGGTGCATTCGCCGAGGTGATGGTTCCAATGGTCGTATATGGAGTAGATTGAGAGCCGTGATGTTAAGTCACGCTGATGTTGCAATTAATGACATGCGTGTTGTCATGCCTCCGAATGGCAGTGTTTCGTCAGGCATGACAGCGATTCCCCGCAGTCTACCAACCAAGGTGCGGCTGTTCGCCGTCCAGACGCGTGACCGTCCGTTCTTGGATGGGTCATGCGAGGAACAAAGCAAACCCGATCAGATAAGATGTTCTACTCTCACGTTACTTATATCCATGATCATGAACCATAGACAGTCCATTAGCTGGCGGTTATGATTAAGTCCAGCCTAGTAGTTGAAATGCTTCATTAATCGTCAAGTCTATATACACGTTTGGATATCCCCAAGACGAATAGCTTTCTGTTCCGTGTCCGGAGCCAAAGTACATTGGAAGAGAATCCGAATAGCTAGGCCGTATCATTGTGTACATGTCACTTCTCAGTGTTCCGTTTCAGATTACACTCATGCTGGGCCGTGGCTCAAGTGCACAAGGCTCTATTTGGTGCGGATGTTGTACCAGGCGCTGCGCATGCGGAAGCTGTAAAGATGTCAGCATATCTTCAAGTTGACGCACTTTTTGCGAGCAGGGTATCTTACTTCTGGCCAGGGGTGAACTCGTTCATGCAAGCACTGTGAATGGTCAGCTAAGTTCATTTCAAAAGGATAAGATCATCATACTCATCGGAGTAATCCATGTAGTTGTGAATTGGGTCCAGGCCAGGGCGGTCAGGGCAAGTGTCCTTGCCAATCGGGCAGCCGCCGGTAGCGTTGAGCATGGCAGGAGTGTCGTGAATCATGTCACCAACGCAACCGCAGCCGCCAGAGAAGGTGTGGAAGAGATCAAGCCAGTGGCCGATCTCGTGGGTGGCAGTGCGGCCGAGGTTGTAGCGCGCCAGCGAGCCGCCTGGGAGGGAGTCGGCGAGCACAGCGCAGCCGTCGTAGATGAAGTTGTCAGAGCCCGGCTCATGGAACCTGGGGAACGTGCAGTAGCCCAGGTAGCCGCTGACGTAGGGCATGAAGTAGACGTTGAGAGTCTCCTGGCCGCCCTGGCGGAGGGCGCGCCTCATGGGGATCTCGTCGAGATCCTGGGCCCAGCGGCGGTTGACAGTGCGGGTGGTGCCGGTGAGGTTGAAGATGACGTTCGAGGGACCGAAGTCAGCGTTCATCACATCAAGCTGGTCCTGAAGAGACTTCTCCTGTAGGGTTGTTAGCATCAGACAATTCGCCGTGTTTGGGGAGCTGGAGCACCGGGCTCGATCCTTACGGTGAGATAGCCACCCGCAACCGTCTGGTTGATGGCAAGCACGTGGAAGAGGGTGGGCACAACGATAGGGTCGTCCGGGTGAAGCATCCTCCGGCTGTCTTGACTCTCGGCGGCGAGGTCGGCGGCGATGACGAGGTCCTCCATAGTCGGGTCAGCGGTGCCGCAAAGACGGGCGGGCACCTGAGCCGTGGCCGTGACGGCCGAAGCCGCGGCGATCCAGATGAACTTGGCGAGCATGTTGAGAGACTGAGAATGGGTGTCGCGTGCAACGAAGAGGAACGGTCCACTTGTCTGAAGATCGCTGCAGAGAGTGCCTGTCGATCCCATGTCGAAGGCATCTTGTCTTTATACTGCTGGTCGAACGAGCGCCGGACCCCTGGCTCGGGACCGATCCGAATTTGCTGATTGCATCGTTCGTCCCGAGAGTTGATGCAGAAGACCTTCTCAGAAACGCCTACTTCATGCCTTGACCGACCGCCTCAGCTTATCGCCTCGCATCAAGTTGCTGGGTGTCCCGTGTAAGTGACATGGGTTTGGCGGGGCTAGTTCAACGGCCTTCCTATTCGGTCCCAATCCTGGTGCGCCAACACGAGAAAATCCAGGCCTCTTGAACGAGGTAGGCCGCAACCATTGGTCACCCGCCTGGAGAACCATGGTCCGATCACCGGCCGGCGTCCAATAGCTGTTGGTTCGTTGCTGTGACCTTGGTCCTGGGGGGTGTTGAAATGAGGAAGGACTTGAACCTCCAGTACGAGGCCAAGAGGTGAATTGTGGCCGCAAAATGTCGATAAGATGCGGCCAGTGCCCAGACGAGCCCATGACTACGCCCGACTAAGCTGGTCGTGCACAGCACAGCGCACTATTGTCTCGGGGACCGATCGCACTTGTTTGCATTCGGGAGGTTCTACGATTGAGCCCCAGTTGCAATGCAATCATGCAGGTAGGTGTGTGCGCATGGTAAGGCGAGCCGTGCGGGAGCACGCAAGGCGCGGCCAGCCTGCGGACCTCAGGCAATACTGGGCTTCGGTACTCAAGATCCGCGGCCTTCACATTCTATGGCATACGTTAAACAAACTTCAAGTATGTTAGCTCGCCGAACAATCATGCGACTGAGTGAGGTGATTAGGATATATACCGCACGCGGTCTCTGTGTATCTGAGTTCAGCTCTCAATGTTGTTTTAGTGTTTGAAAAGCAGCCCTACAAACTGCCTTGTGTTTATCAACAAAGAGAGAGGCGCTACTGAAATGAGAGACGTCTTAACCTAAGCCTCGGTCGACTGAAGAAAGTCATGCCTTGCGAATCTCTTACAGCAGAGTCTTGCCAATGACGCCTGCACTCGGAGGGTTCTGACCCGTAATAATAAGCTCCCCGCTGACGACGCCCTTGACACCAAGAGGCTGATCTGCCTTGACGTAGGATGCACCGTGGTTCTTCGCCTCCGTCTCGAGCAAGAACGGCATGGCAGAACGTGAACTTGTAAATATCCTCTTCGGCATTGGAGAACAGTAATGCACCCCGATCAAATCTAATAAGTCAAATCATTAAACAACTAAACAAATAACCTATTTTCCTATAGTCAAATAGCTAAATACATAGATTTATAATATTTAGATATTTAGTAAACGTTTAAACAGATATCGAGACTCGAGACCTATAAAAAAAGAGTAATTAAGCTAATTAAAACTTATTATAAATAGAAGTTTAAAATAGGTAATATAAACGCTAATACTAGGAATCGAACCTAGACCCTCTATAATAAAGTAGAGACCTTGACTAATTAGGCTATTAACTACTATTACTAATAGGGGAAAAGACCTATATATATTAATCTACCGATTAGCTAGTTTAGTCTCCTACCCTAAAAATTACTAAGGCGTAAATCCCCTACTAAAATAGTAATTCTACTAATAGAACTATCTATAACGTTACCTACCTATAATATTACCTACCTATAACGTTACTTACCTATAACGTTACCTACCTATAATATTACTATAATACTACCTACGCTATTAAAGCTATCGCTACTACTACTACTATTATCGATATATCTATAACGGTCTTTAGAGCGCGTCTGCTAGACTTAATTCGAACCTAACTTTTACGCCTAACGTAGTCTAATTCCGACCTCCCTATAGCGATTTACTACGGCTAGCGCTTTACTCTCGACGCAATTATTACGAGGAAGGGCTCTAGAGACGTTAGAAGAGCTTTAGTACCTTAATAACTAGCTTCGTTAAGGGGCTATTTAATTAGGAGGGCGATACTAGGGTATTAACGGCGTTAATACTAACGATTCTGGGCAATAGGTAAGTCCCTGACTATCGTGAGAGCTTTATTATCTAATAAATAAGTTAAATATTTGCAAATAGAGCTAAACAAATAAATACGTCGATTTCAGCGAGCTAAATAGTCAAATACGAACGCTGTATTTGACTTGTTTGATCGGGGTGCAATACTGTTGGAGAAGCCCGTGAACTCGTGGCCCTTGATCAGGTACTCCCCGTTTAAGAGTTTTATATTGACCAAGGCGCGGGGTCCGTAGCAGACGGCAGACACGATCTTTCCGGACTCCCAGAACTCACGAACGAGAGCGTGTGATTTGGTATCGATGACAAGGTCAAACGTGGCTGATGTATTCGGTCAGTGCCTTGACATGCAAGGACGGTGCGAAAGGGGTTAATCTTGCGTCCATGTTCACCAACGAAGAAGATACCGACGAAATCAGAGGTCTTCCCAATGATGTTCTCAAGCTTCTCCGTATTCTCCCAAAGATGCGACTTCTCATCCAAGAATGTTTGACACTCCTTATCCTCCTTGCTGTCTTCGATCGAGTAGGGGTCAATTGGTGCCTCACCACCCTTGGGAGAAGCGATGACGAGATCAACATGAGGGGCAAGGGCGTTATAAGAGTATACAAACTCGGGCAGGTACCAGCCAGTCTTTATGTTGTCGCGAGTGGGGAGGACGTCTTGAGATGTCAGTACGACAAGGAGCTTGGCACGAGAAGACATTGTAAATTACGTGGGTTAAAGCTATTGATCTCTGCGATTCCAGGGGCCTATTCATGCCCGGGAGTATGCTGTTTGATTTGTGCCAGTACCAATCAGTAGACAGATCGTCAACTCGCAGCCTGCCCGAGATGTGGCGCCCTTAAGCTGCAGACCGACTTCATTTCTTGTCGCGGAAGCTCGACTTACTCGTGTCCCGCATCTCATCGAGTCGTCGTCATGGGTGTCTCACTATCGGTTTCGGAATCATGAGACCGAAAGCAGAAACAACCTTCTTATGCCCGATGGTGTTGCGAAAAAAACCTTGTGTACAGCGATCTTGAAGCTAGGAAGCCGTTGGAGGCGTAAATGACACGAGAAGCTCTATCTTTTCTTGCTCTCTACTTCTGATATATCTATCATTATTCTACCCAGCGCAAGTCTCGCTACAACACAGCCACCATGACCGTCACGATCACTGTGCTGTGTCCCAACGACGCCGACGCCAAGTACGACATCGACTACTACGTCGACAAGCACATGCCGCTGATCCAGTCACTCTGAGGCCCTTACGAGGTTCAGAGCTGGTCGGCCACCAAGTTTGGCAACGGCGTTGACGGGTCTGCGCCCCCGTACGCCGTCGGATCTACTGCAACTTGGGGAAACGGCGACCAGGCCAAGGCAGCTTTTGCTGGTCCTGAGGTCGGCCAGATTATGGGGGATGTGGCAAATTTCTCCAACAAGGAGTCGGTCTTTCTGACCGGTGAGATCCTACACTGAGCTAAGGCTGGAATGAAGCGGGCATGGGTAGCAATGTATGACACCCTCTGGCGGCAGATAGGATGGGTGTTCGACTTAAAACAGGCTAACAATTCTGGGATTCGTGAGCCGACAACTGGCAGGTAAGCGTTTAGGCCGACTTCCGGTCCAAAGGACAGCAAGGGAACTGAGAGATGACGGGGGGATCAAAAGGGGAAGGCTGTCTGAATATAGATTGTGCATGTGACCAATGAAGCCCCGTATACCTGAATCCGTGGCTCCTCAGGAAGGGCAAGGGGCTTATGTCAAGATGATTCGCCGCCTATGTAGTTAATTGGACCGTTCAGCACTAAATCCCTGCTCTCCATCGACCATCCAGTTGGTTTGAAACATTCCGGGAGCTGATTTACGCCTATAATGGTGAAAGGCGAGCCGCCTGTTGGCCTTGATTCCGTTGGCAATGGCCCTGGTTGGGGTGAAGTTGCATTGTATGGAGACTTCTTCACGACAGCCGTTTCGATTGCTGTCCATCACAATGGATGGAGGCTTGGAGAAAACGTCGGTCTTAAAAAATAGCGTTTGCGAGAATGGTGGAAGCTAACTTGGTTCTTCCACTATTTTCAACAGCTGTTTGACGGCATAGGAAATGCCAAGGCCGGCAACGATACGAACCTTGGGGTTGATGTTCCTCTCTTGCGCCTCCCTGTGGCGGCCGAAAGCTCCGCCGAATCGCTAAAGTTCTGGTCACCACGCTCGGACGCGAAGAGGCCGCGGCCGAGAGTTTTCTCGGCGAAGATCTTGAAGGAAAAGGGGTTAATGGAAGCAGGCTGTGATGAGCTCTGTCAGAAAAATGGCCGAGGGCCATGGCGAGACGTGGTTTTTAAGACGATGGTTGAGAAGGCGCAAGAGAAGCCCCAGACAGGACAGAGAGAATCATGAGCCGCCAAAGGGGCTGGGAAGCGAAAGCTTCACAAAAATGAAATACTCGAAACGACGAAGTACGGCCCAGAGAATCAATGGAACGAGTTGGCCGAGCTGACCGGAGGTGGCTGCTTTTCGGAGACTGGCCATCTACGTTACGTAGCGGCATTGAACAAATATCCAATGAGGGTGGGCTACATGTGCTGCGACAGAAATACGCGTACCAGCAGACAATGCAAAAGCTGCTGTTCAAATTACTGACACGGTGACAACAAATGCCCACGAATAGACAATAGCTGATATCTTGGAGGTAACATTGCCAAGGTCAGCCAAGTACCTGCCGCCAAACGACCGCGGGACACGCCCTACGGCCAAGGTGTTAGCATCCGTAAAAGACCAATCCCCAATGTGCCTTGGGAGCAGTCGGTCCAGAGGATCGACAATGCGAGACCATGCCGCTGCGAAGTTCGGGTCTCCTGTGAAAATTGGTACGTAGCCCAAAAAGAGGCACAACATTCGCGGAATGACGATTTCAACCCAAGAGTGATGCGAGTATGGAAGCTTCTCCTTATAACGTATGTTTGTTGCCGAACCGCACAACGACGCTACTTACGCAAACAATACGCAGAACGTCGTTTCTCAATAGCTACATCTGCGATACACCACAATGCGCATTTCGAAATATCTTCCCGACTTGGTTCTTGGACAACTGGGACTTTTTCAGAGTGAGCAAAGTCCCGAATTGCTAGCTTGAACCACCTAATCCGTCCCTGCGAAGTTGGCCATGCCCAGGTCGATTGTTCAGGCAATCTGCTCATGCCAGACCCCGAAAGGGCCAAAGAATTGAGCGAGTCTTGTCCCGCCGTCGGTGGAGATGTCATCATTCCCTCCGGTGTCCCTGACATCGACATTGATGGGATAGAGTTGATCGAGGGTAGTCTGCGCCATCCGCGCGAGGATGAGGCGGGCAACAACGGCACTTCAGGCCGGTCCGCAGGGAAGATCCAGAGCACAACTCAGGCCGTCATTCAAGGCAACCTGTCCACGGGAAGAGTGAGCGAGCTACAACTACCGGAGCTAGCTTGGATCAACGGGTCTCTCACGATAAACTCGAGCGATGTAACTTTGGCCAATTTGACGAGGCTTCGGTATTCCGGCCCGGTTTACTGGAAAACAGAAGAGCTAGGGGTATTGGACCTCCCGGACTATCAAGGGCTAGCAGAACCCAACTCTAAGGGCAGCCTGGAGCTTCTCTCGCTGGGTCGAAACGTGCCGGAGGGAAGTACCTTTTTGAAGAACGCTGTCAATAATCCCAATGCGACCATCACCATTCGCGGTCTCGGCCTCCCAGGGTCTCGGAACGTGACAGTGGGATGGGCAGAGTCTGAGAGCATCGCCGTTTCAGATTGTCCTCGGTTGATACTGGGCCGCAGTGATCGATTTGAGGCCGGGTCGATGCATGTCAAGGTACGCGGGGGCATCGAGCTGAAGAAGGGTGTGATGGCTCTGGAGCGCGGAACAAACGTCATGAGCCTCACTGCTGGGAAGGTTGGTCTGCAGAACACCGACATGGAGACCCTCAACTTGCCCTTCGATTCCGTGGAGTAGATTTCGACGACATCTAATTCCAACTTGCGCAAAGTTATACTCCCCGACAAAGCTCAAACCTGGAGGGGTCTGTCGATGAGATTGGCCGCCTCAAGGCTGAATTTCACATCCGAGTACAGCCGCAACGCCAGTTGAGGAGATGTCCAGACGTGGTTCTGGCCGCAGGTGCCCGTTCGTAGCATTCGACTGGAAGGTATCATCGGCAACGACCTGTTGTAAGTGCTGCCCCCTCGAAAAAACGAGGCCCGACTCGGCTGGCTAACGTGATCGAAGTAACTCCTTTATCGAATGGCGAAGTAGCGAGAGCGCGGGATCGTGGGGAGCGACTGTCAATGAAACCTTCGAAATCGTGGGTCGGTCAGGAACGCTTGATTGCGGCCCGCTCCGAGACCTCAGCGACGACATCCATGCTCGGGTCCGACGATGACCAATTTCAGTGTGTGGGAGATCCCTCTACCTCTGGCTCGATGCCATTTCTTGCCTGGCATCGGTGGATGTGGCTGGCTTGTGCCTCTTCCGCGGTGCTTTGGATATAAATATCCAGGTGATACATCTCATATGTTCAAGGCAAGCAAACAGTAAACATCCCAAATCCACTCCGTACGTCGCCAAACTCCACTTACAATCGGATCTCCCTCAGATATTCGGCCTTCCTGATACGGGTAAATCAGGTGAGCCTTGATGCTTTAAAGCCCATGCTTGAACAGTCTGAAGAGTGAGCCTCGATGGGGTACGGCGCCCAAGGGTGAGCAGAGGCGAAACAGGGTGCATGGAGAACGTACGTTCACCTTCGGCCGGAACTTCATAATTTACATGCTCCCTATTATTGGGCCTGATTCTGGAACTCCGCGGTAGAGGATCGACGCTACTGTTATAACCCAGAAGCTGTCGAGTCCTAGGGTCTCATTCCTGACAAGACCAACGTGAGCTGGCACCCCTGTGGATACTGAATTATCATACTGCACAACACAACCCATGGGTGCTAGGGGCAGCGTGGCTGTTGCATTGATGCTTTGATGTGGAAGCGATGCTGTCATAAAGTCCTCATTGCTTGGTGGGATGCGTCGGCGGTACCTTAGTGGGCGACGAAATCCCAAAAATGAAGGTTGACTCACGGCCGTGCCTGTCACGACCAAGCCGGCGGTACTTGCGAGGAACTTTCTCTACTTCGACGTCCTGTTCAGGTGGGCAGCGATACTGCACCGGTACCTTAGTGAACAAAAGGTGCCGAGTTCGAGACGCACCTGGGCAGAGGTCACCAAATCATCGGTTCCTTACCTCGCACAGGCACGAGCTGCTGCTACCCCGTCGACCGCCATGAGACAGCATTTATTCAATAGGTATTGGAAGCAAACCCTGGACAATCCCCAACTGGTCGGCTCTGCTAACTTGATACCTAGCAACCGTCCTGCATACTTAAGCTAACATGACGTTGTAGGTCTCAACAACCACAAAATCCTGATCACTCTTGTGATAGCGGGCTTTGAGTATCCTGGGAAGAGCCCTCATATAAACCACGCGAGTTAAGTCCTCATCACACGGCACGGCGCCGGCCAGTGATCCGGAAACGTCCCGTCTCAACCGACACCTTCCACCCATCCTCTATCAGGGCAGCAGCCACGCTCTGACGCATCCGCGACACGCCGCCCGCACTATGGCGGCCCAGTCCCGTGATGACCGTGAAACCCTCCCGGGCCTCGAGGTCGCGATACTCTCCCAGGCCCTGCCACCACTGCCACGCGCGCTCCCTCGCGATGCGCACGCCGTTTGCCACCTCGACGCCGTGCAGATCGATGACCTTCCGCGAGCTATTGTCCGTGACGAGAATGTCAGCGGCCGCACTACGGGCCTTGGCGTACGTCTGGGACTGCTCGCGGCCGCGCTCGGCGTAGTATGCTGCCGCCTGGCGGTAGAGGGGGTTCGAGCTGCCCCTTTTGTAGGTCGCTGCTGCGGAGGTGTAGGAGTGGGAGCGCGCCGCGGCGTGGGAATTAGCGGCGTGGAGGGCGTCTTGGTAGGAGAGGGGCTGGCTTGACTGGGGGACGGGAGGGGGAGGCATGGCGGACGAGGTACCTCTCTTATGGGCCTTGGAGGCGACGGGGGTGAAGCTTTCGATCTCGGCGCCGACGAGGGGCGTCAACTTGTAATCGATCGCCAGTCGTTTAGGGCCGAGATTTGCAAAGTAGGGGTTTAGGAGCGAGGCAAGCTCGTCAACCCACTGGTCGACGTCTCCTGCGATGCCGATCAGGGGAGGGAAGTACTGTTCTGGGATGTTGCGGTAGAGGTTGGAGAGCTCGGTCACTCGGGCGCGACTGGTGTCACTAGTAGCGCGGGCGCCTTGTTGGAGGTAGCTATCCAGGTACTCGATGATGGTCCTCTCGCGGGAGCAGCCCTGAGCGTGGAAGACATGAGATGCCTCGTCATAGGGCAGGTCGAGCTTCTCTGCGACGAACAAGATCTCTTCAAGGTCTGCGGCATTGCGTGAGCGAAGGTCCTGCTTGGGATACACGAGTACTTACACTTGCTGTCACCGTCCCTTTCTGTGGGTGAGCTGGGCTCCGTGGTTGTGGATGAGCCGGGCGCAGATGATGCGCCCTTTCGATGTTTCTTCTTTCTCTTCCTTTTGCCCGTTGAGGCGCCCTCAGGACGAAAGAACCCATCAATGCCCTTTTTACGTTCACCAGTGGATTCAAGATACTGCGTATTGAGCAAACTTTCCATAGCAGTGAAGAAGTCGCCATTTGATTTCTTGAAGGCAAGCTGGATGTCGTGAGCCTTCAGATCGGCGAACATGTCCTGCAGCTGCCGAATCTGGAAGTCCTCGGATTGGCCTTCAAAGGCGGTGATACGAGGAGATGGGCCATCGGCTGCTTCAAGGGGTGGGCTCGTGATAGCGGTGGTGCAGGAATCGCTGTCGCGATGATGCGAGGTCGAATCGTGCGACTGAGCTGAGCTGTCTCGAGCATCGTTCGCGTCGTCCTGGGTGTCGAAGGCGTTGGCAACGCCGCTAGCGTTGAAGCCTGTGGCTTCTTCGAGGACCACGTCCGATGCCAGGGTCTTGAGGATGTCGCGCGATGCTTCAAATTGCGCGGGGTCGTTCAGGTCATGATCGGTTGTGATGGCGATGATGAGCGACTCATCGAGCAGGGAGGCAAACTCCTCCTGTTTTTTGTGTAAGTGAGAAATCGGACAGCGAGTCAAGGTGACTCACTACTAATGCGTCGTGCTTTGTGCCAGCCATTTGTTGCTCATTCAAGGGCCAGTGCCCAAGGATTCTCGTGATGGAGGGGTAAGAGGATACTGATGGTGAAGGATGGAAGGACCGAATCGCAGGTATTTCATAGTGAGAAATAAAGGAGCAATTGGGATATCAATGATAGAAGGTCCTCTCAGCTCCCGCATCAACAAATGGAACGATCGGCGTTTGCAAAAAGCAAGTGTTTGTGTTGGCGGGGTCGTCGCGTTTGTCGCGATGATGCGTTGTTTGTGACTGCGCGTACTGAGGCTACAGAGGATGGCCGCAGGCGCAGAATAACAGTGGATGCGAATCAGGCTGAAGGAGTCTTCCCGCCGATGGAAGGGCGCAAGGTGGTGAGGCCGTTGTGATGAGCTTCGCGATGGATGATGTCGCAAGTCTCGTGCATATCGTAGTGCGAGAGAGGCTGTGAGTACCTAAGTGCCAAATAATCGTTGACGTTGGCACCTTACTCCAAGTGCTGACTACCTAGGTACCTAGGTAGGTAGGTAGGTACCCAAGGTACCTTACCTTACCTTCCTTACCCTGCTCCCTTTCAGACGTGACTCGCTTTTCTTCAAGCCAGAGTGATGCAGCCAGCGTGCGTGGGACCCCACCTGGAGCGCTAGGCGAACACCCAGCAAACCAGCACCAGTATACCACAGTGAGCACCTCGACCTGGGAACACAGGTCCATCATTTATTTGGTCTTCTTCACCTTTCATCGCATGAAAGGACCGAAATTCAACAATGGCCTCCAAGTAAACCGAAAGATACTCTATCTCCTCAGGGGAAATCATCCGCAACTTGCAGCATCGTTTTGGATGTTTGGCATTTATTCTCAAGTCTTGTCTCGATAGACTGCCCCGCCCATGCCGAACATTGTTGGAGCGGCCCGAAGAGAGGGCATCCCGAGTCGGGCGGGGTAAACAAATCGGACTCCCCCAAAGACCGCCCAAGCCGACTTCGACCTCATATCAATGAGCTCTTGGTGGAAGAAGTCAAAACTCGTCCAACATCCGCTATGGATATTAAAATTGAACTTGTCGGCTTGTTTTCGTTCCTGCAACCTTCAAAGATTAGCCTCACACCATGAGTCCCTCATTCAAGACCAGGGACATGACAAACCTCGACCAGAGACTGAATATTCTGATCGAGCAATATGCCAAGGAAAATCCCAAGTCGGCCGATTATCACCAGCGCTCTCGCAAAGTCATCCCAGGAGGAACCACACGGAGCGTCCTGAGCACCGATCCGTTTCCCCTCACCCTCTCTGGAGGCCATGGCTGCTTCGTCAACTCGCTAGACGGCCAGGAGTATCTCGACTTTGTCTCCGAGTATAATGCCGGTATCTATGGCCACTCGCACCCCGCTATTCGCGACGCTATTGAACGTGCTGCAAAAGGCGGTTTCAACCTCGGCGGACCAAACGAGCGAGAGGTCGAGTTGGCGGAGAAGCTGGTCAGCAGATTCCCGAGCATGGACACGATACGGTTCTGCAACTCTGGGACAGAGGCCAATACCATGGCAATCGCAACTGCTCTGCATTTGGTCCAGCGTAAAAAAGTGGGTTATTAGCGACCAAAAGTGACTGTCTGCTCGCTAAACATCGTCAGGTCATGGTCTTTGAGAAAGGGTACCACGGCGGCACCCTCATGTTCGGCGGAATCAACCCCCTGAACCTGCCGCATGACTATGTCTTCGGCGTCTACAATGATCTCGAGACGACACGATCCCGCTTGACACCGGATATTGGCGTCATCCTCGTCGAACCCATGCTCGGCGCCGGCGGCATGATACCCGCCACAACCGAGTTCCTGCAGATGCTCCGCGACGAGGCGACGCGCATCGGCGCCATCCTTATCTTCGACGAAATCATCACTTCGCGACTCTTCTACGGCGGTTTGCAGGAGTATTTGGGTATCACACCAGACATGACGACGATTGGAAAACACTTTGGCGGCGGGTTCTCGTTTGGAGCCTTCGGAGGACGCGCCGACATCATGGCTCTATTCGATCCCCTGGCGACGGCGCAGCCGCTGCATCATTCGGGAACGTGGAACAATAACATGTTCTCCATGACGGCGGGTTGTGTCGGCGCCGATCTACTGTCACGCGAGGAACTAGCGAGGACGGCCAAGCTCGGGCATCGGCTGCGCGAGGGTGTGGCGGATGCGTTTGCAAAGAAGCGCGAGGGTGTCGTGAGGGTGACGGGGATAAGCAACGTCGCGGGTTTTGAGTTCCTGGGGCATGATGGGCCGAAGGTGCGAGCTTTATTCTACTTCTTCATGTTGGGAAGGGGGATCTATGTTGCCAGTCGGGGGTTTGTATCGTTGAACATTGTGCACGAGGAGGAGCATGTTGACCAGTTGCTGGCAGCTGTCCGGGCGTTTTGCCAGGAGATGCTGTGAATCGATAGGTTAGAGGTAGTAGATGGCGTTCATTCGCTTCCGTAGCTATCCATTCAGTTTGACGTTTGAGTTGTGGTTTGATGTGCTGTCATGGTGACGAGACCACAGGCAGTGACGGGGAGACCAGCAGCTGGCACAGCCTGGCGCCTCAAGTGTGACGGACTCCGTGCGGTGGCTGGGGCGCTAGCTTAGCCAGGAGAGGGTTCCCCGGATTGGCTGCAGGTCCAAGCCCCAGCAGACTGTAGACAGCACCTCAGATGACGCATCACACGCCTGGCGCGCCCGCAGTTCGGAAGCTCCAACCAGCCCGATCCGATCGAAGCTCCCACCAGGACCGGACCAGGCAGTCGCAGGTAACTGAGACCATTATCGCCGCATTCCTCAACGGTCTTCAACCTCACCCGCTTCACCTCCAATCTCCTTCCCACAACATCGCGCGAAGATATTGCATTCTTCGGCTTCAGCTTGTCCCTCGTTCGAAATCGCGAGCGCATCACCCATAGAACTACCCCAACATCCTGACAACTGCCGCTGGGCGGCAAGGAGCGTGCGTCATGACGCAGCTTCGCAACATACTGGGCGCCCTGCTCATCGCCCCTCTCGCCGTCGCTGCCGAGCCCTTCACCCCGCGGCACGAGGCTGGACGTTGCGCCATCCGAGGACACTGCGGTGCCAAAAGCTGGTTCGGCAAGCAGCTACCATGCCCCGACAACGGACTGGCCGAGGATCCTGATGAGGAGCTTCGCCAACAGATCGTCGACATTTGCGGCGAGAAATGGGCCACCGGTCCCGTCTGCTGTGACGCCGAGCAGGTAAGCCAATGCCGACTCGTTTCTCCGAGATGCCTTCAAACATGCTGACAATCTCGCCACTCAGGTGAAAGCCCTCTCTTCGAACCTCGGCACCCCGAAGCAGATCATCTCCTCGTGCCCTGCCTGCAAGGAGAACTTCTTCAACCTCTTCTGCACATTCACCTGCTCGCCTGACCAGTCCCTCTTCCTCAACGTCACCAAGACGCAAGAGAAGAATGGCAAGAGCATGGTCACCGAGCTCGACCAGCTCATCTCCGAAGAATACGGCACCGGCTTCTATGACAGCTGCAAGGAGGTCAAGTTCGGCTCTTCCAATTCCAAGGCCATGGACTTCATTGGTGGTGGCGCGAAGAACTACACCCAGATGCTCAAGTTCCTTGGCGATGAGAAGGCTATTGGGTCGCCGTTCCAGATAAACTTCCCGACGAAATACGACGAGCCGCACATGGCTCCCAAGGATTTGAAGGCCAAGAAGTGTAACGACGAGGATCCCAACTTCCGATGTGCATGCGTCGATTGTCCCGCCGTCTGCCCTGAGCTGCCCGCTGTGAAGCCTCCTGGTTCATGCCACGTCGGGGCACTGCCTTGCTTGTCGTTCGCCTCCATTTTCACCTATAGCATTCTGCTCTTCTCCGCCATCGCCGCCGTCATCGGCCACGTCGCTTGGAGGCGTCACGCTCGTCGCCGCAGCGAGAGACTTAGGCTTCTGCAGGATGCCTCCCCCAGCGATGATGAGGACGAAGGCGACCTTGTCCAAAATGGCGCCATGCTTGACCGCCCCCAGCGCTACTACAAAATCAACACCTGGTGTGATGCCGCTTTCAGCAAGCTCGGTCACTTTGCCGCTCGATTCCCTGCCATCACTATCGGCACCAGTATCGTCATTGTTGCTGTCCTGTCCGCTGGACTGGTTCGCTTTGACCTTGAGCGCAACCCAGCGCGTCTCTGGGTGAGCCCGACTTCTGCTGCCGCTGAGGAGAAGGCGTTCTTCGATGCCAACTTTGGACCCTTCTACCGTGCCGAGAAGATTTTCCTCGTCAACGACACGCTGCCCCAGGGATCCGGAACTGTTCTCAGCTACGATACTATTACTTGGTGGATGGAAGTCGAGCAAAGCGTTCTGAAGCTCAAGGGACCCAAGTATGGGGCCACTCTGCAGGATATCTGCTTCAAACCCGATGGCCGCAACTGCGTTGTCCAGTCCGTCTCGGCATACTTCAGCAACGAGCCGTCTCTTGTCGACAAGCGCCACTGGCAGGAAGATCTCCGTGCCTGTGCCAAATCACCCGTCGAGTGCCGACCTGAGTACGGTCAGCCTCTCGAGCCCAACATGATACTAGGTGATTGGGGCACTGATCCCGCCAACGCTACCGCCATGACTGCGACGTGGGTCGTGAAGAATGCCGACGAGAACAGCCCCGAGGTTGAGCGCGCCATGGACTGGGAATTGGCCCTCCGCGACCGCCTGCTCGAGGTCCAGAAGGAGGCCGAGAAGCGCGGTCTCAGGCTCTCGTTCAACACCGAGATTAGTCTGGAGCAAGAACTCAACAAGTCGACCAACACGGACGCCAAAATCGTGGTCATCAGCTACCTCGTCATGTTCCTTTACGCCTCTTTTGCTCTTGGCTCTACGACTCTATCTATTCGCGAGATGGTTAGGAACCCCGCCATTGCTCTCGTTCAGTCCAAGTTCACTCTCGGCGTCGTTGGCATTCTGATTGTCCTCATGTCCATTTCTGCCTCAATCGGCCTCTTCTCGTGGTTTGGCCTCAAGGCTACGCTCATCATTGCCGAGGTCATTCCTTTCATCGTGCTCGCTGTCGGTGTGGACAACATCTTCCTCATCGTGCACGAGTTTGAGCGAGTCAATATTAGTCACCCTGACAGCATGGTTGAGGAGAGAGTCGCAAAGGCTCTCGGCCGTATGGGCCCCTCCATCCTGCTTTCCGCCCTCACCGAGACGGTGTCCTTTGCCCTCGGCGCCTTTGTTGGCATGCCAGCTGTCCGCAACTTTGCGGCTTATGCAGCTGGTGCCGTCTTCATCAACGCTATCCTCCAAATCACCATGTTCGTGTCCGTCCTGGCTCTCAACCAGATGCGCCTTGAGGACCACCGAGCCGACTGCTTCCCCTGCATTCAAGTTAAGGCAGCTCGTGTGCACCTTGCTGGAGGCAACGGTAACGCCAACGCTCGTTACTACGAGGTTCCCGAGGAAAGCTGTCTCCAGCAGTTCATCCGCAGGACTTATGCTCCTTTCATCCTCGGAAAGAAGGTCAAGACTGTCATCATTGCCATCTTCCTTGGCTTCTTCGCCGCCGGCCTTGCTCTCATTCCCGAAGTCAAGCTTGGTCTCGACCAGCGGGTCGCACTGCCAGATGACTCGTACCTCATTCCCTTCTTCAACGATCTCTACAGCTACCTTGACACCGGCCCACCCGTCTACTTTGTCACTCGTGAGCTCAACATCACTGAGAGGCAGCACCAGCAGGACATTTGCGCTCGCTTCACTACTTGCGAGCAGAAGTCCCTGGCCAACCTCCTCGAAGGCGAGCGCAAGCGTCCCGAGGTTTCTTTCATCGCGACGCCTGCTGCTAGCTGGATTGATGACTTCTTCTTCTGGCTCAACCCTGAGCTCGGCGACCAGTGCTGCGTGGAGCACGGCTCGGCGTGCTTCGCGGACCGTGAGCCTGGGTGGGACATCACCCTTCACGGCATGCCCGTCGGTGAGGAATTTGTTCACTATCTGGAGAAGTTCTTGACTTCACCCACGAACGCCGACTGCCCTCTTGGTGGACAGGCGGCATACGGCGACGCGGTCGTCGTCGACAAGGAGAGGGAGACAATTGCTGCCAGCCACTTCCGTGCCATGCACACGCCCCTGCGTAGCCAAGATGACTTCATCCACGCCATGTCCGCGGCTCGTCGCATTGCGTCCGACATTAAGCACGAGACTGGTGTCGAAGTCTTCCCTTACAGCGTCTTCTACATCTTCTTTGACCAGTACGCCACAATCGTCTCGCTGGCAGGCAAGCTTCTTGGCTCTGCCGTCGCCATCATCTTCGCCATCGCCACGATCCTGCTGGGCTCCCCCTTGACCGCCCTCGTCGTCACCATAACCGTCTGCATGACCGTCGTCGACATCATCGGTGCCATGGCCATCTTTAACGTCTCTCTCAACGCCGTCTCTCTTGTCAACCTCATCATTTGCGTCGGCATCGCCGTTGAGTTCTGCGCCCATATTGCCCGGGCATTCATGTTCCCCTCGCGCACCGTCATGGAGCGTGCAAAGAACCGCTTCCGCGGCCGTGACGCCCGCGCCTGGACTGCCCTCGTCAACGTCGGCGCATCCGTGTTCTCCGGCATCACCGTCACCAAACTCCTCGGCGTCTGTGTCCTTGCCTTCACGCGCTCCAAGATCTTCGAAATTTACTACTTCCGCGTGTGGCTTGCGCTTGTCGTCTTCGCAGCGACGCATGCGCTTATCTTCCTGCCTGTGGCGCTTAGCCTTTTGGGAGGGGCGGGGTATGTCGATCCCGAGAGCGAGGGGGGGCTGGAGCAGGATCTTGCCAGTCGGCGGTACAGGGCGCTTGTGCCTGATGGGGAGTCGGACTCTGATGATGAATATTAGAGGTATCCTTGAGTGATGGCGTAAGCGTCGGTGCCGGGCTTTTGTGATGAAGTCGGCCGAGCGACTGATCCGAAATTATGCGGAATTCGCGAGGCAACAACTTCTGGAAGCATACGAAGAGAGCGGGCAGTGGGCCAGTCATTGGAGGTACTACAGCACGATGATGTTTCGGGCTTTTTGGATCGGGAAGGCGTTCACGTGGTGTTTTTGGTTTCCCTTTTAGAACGCAATCAGCGCACATTGGCATGGTATCAATACTTTGTTGTACACTACAAGACAGCGATCTGAATACATTGCTCATAACTCATTCTATCATGTTGGGAAAATGTGGAAAGAAAATTCCCACGAACCGCTGCATCCTTGTGATCGACATCTGTACGAGGTCCTGTGTCTGCTCAATTCCATGACCTGACAGGCAGTTTATGACCAAACAACCACAAAGCAGGGAATTGAGATATACTGCTAGAAGCCAGCTGGTAGAACAGAACTCCCATATTCTGCTCGAAGTGGACTACACGAGATCCAGCTCGTCGATTCGAACAACCCGTTCACGCAATTTCAGCGGCGTTATCTCATGCAAACGGCGCTCCGCTTCTTCAAATGATGGGCTGTCTTCGATTAACAATCCAAGCCGAGGGTCATCTCGCGTGATTTGTGAGGTCGAAGAGTTAAAGAAAGCCAACGAATGGGAAGCGTCGCCGTGCCATCTTCTCCATCGAACGGTGACGTTTCGGGGGAGCGGGCCGAGTAACGCCTCTCCATTCATGAACCCGTCCAGGTATGCATCACCAATTACTTCGTACGTGTCGCGGTGATCGGCAATATCTTGGTCCACTGTCGAGGCGGGACGCAACACCATGGCCCCCCAGCAGCCCGGAAAAACGCAGAATACGTCGCCTGTCTTGGCTGAGGGTGGAACCATGACCAGGCGACCATCGTCCGCGATTGCTAGTTTGCCCGGATGGCGACCTATGGCGCGGTAAAAGCGCAGGACGGACGCTGACAGTTCCAGTTCCTCATGACTTGTGGTGGTTCGAAGTATTTCCGACATGATGGCCACGGCGTCACGAAGGGGCAAAGAGTCACTTTCCAGGTCTTCGAATTGATCCTGGATGGCGCCCAGAAGTAGAGCTTTGCAGTATGCCTCAATGAGCGCGTTGCGTTCGCTACATTGGTGACGAAGTTCCTCCGAGGGAAACATTTGATACACCATCTTGAAGACATTGAGAGGGATGAACTCGGCGCCACTCTGATCGTTGACCCTCAAATCTGGCATAGGAGCGAATTCGAGGAGCCGTGAGACGATCACTCCCTGGAGCCGCAGAGTTCTGGCGCCGACTGGCAACGCAAAGCCTCTGAGACAACCGTCGGCGCAGCACCATGGCGTTGAATGCATCAATCCAGGAGGCTCGGTCGTCCAGTCGGGCACCCAGGTTGGAAGAGATCCTTCGACGCAGCTGTGCGGCCTGTGCCGCCCCGCAAACATGAGAGTCCGAAGGCTAGTATCGGAGCGCAGGGAGAGTATGGCGATTTTCTTGTACACATCGGCCGTGGAGATTGTATAGTCCGGAGTGATCAAAGACTCACCGACAGCTTCATGCCGAAGCATATTGAGCGCGCTGTAGACTCTGTCCCTAGGGTCTTTGCACTTCGCCCATCTAGCCTCGTGCAAGATTGCGCTTCCGGTTCCCCGCCCTTCTAGTGCGAGAATCGAAACTTTGAGGATCCGGAGTCTGAGCTCTTCATTCTTGGCTACTCTTGAAGGCATGTCGTCGTTGAGAATGTAGACGGCTTCAACAGCGAAGTACATGGCAACTTCCTTAACCGAGACCCATGAGACCTCGTCAAAGCCTATTTGAATGATTGCCGCATCCTGTCGGGCGAGGTAGATCTCCTGTCGAATCCAAACCCGTTCAAATCAAGGCCGTAAAAACACCGCCTCGAGTGCAGGTCCTAGGCGTCCAGCGGTGCTCGCGGCCGCATTGATCGCAAAGCTCTCCCGCAAGGCTGACCACGACTTCACCTCCGGAACGAGCGTCAGGCGAAAGTCACTCCGATCGGCGTAGATATACTGGCTGAGCCATTTGAAAAGTCCTACGGCTGCTGCGCTGTTGTCGCACTCTGGGCCGAGCCAGGCGACAACGCGGTTCGTTCTCTGGTAGATGTCCCCCATTTGAGACACCTGCTGGCCGCGCTCTTTGTCGTCTTGCTGGTTGATACAGATGGCATCGATCCAGAGGGTGCGAGGTTTATCTTGTCGTCGAAGATGTCGCAGTGCCACGTCGAGGTTCGCAGTCACTTTGATCGAAAAGTCGTTGTCAACCGTCACGGACGTGAGATCCGTCTCGTCCCCCCAGACGTATGACAGAGCTTCATATTCTGATGTCGGCCGAGAGTAGAGGTCGACCGTGCGCAGTGTGACTTGAATGTCATCATCGAGGCCAGCAGGTTGGAGCGTGAGGACCCGGATCTTGTACCCTCGTGCTTGTCCCGACGTGGTGGGCGGCACATAGATGCTGAGGTAGGAGTATGCGGGGTGTTGGACGACATGCCTGGGGCCCAAAGGAGGGCGCCGTGGGTTGGATGACGAAGAGGAGGGATCCATGACATTCGGCATGTTTGCTGGCGATCAAGTCACCGATAAAGCTGACGAAGCTGATGATGAGCGCACTGATGGACAAATGGCATGTTGGGCCAGCCTGTCTTGGGCCTCAAGAGGGCGGTTCACGAGGACGGTTTTGGTAGCCTTACCAGTTGAACGGCTATGGATTGGTGCGGCTCAGCACAACCACTCCAGGCAGGAGGCCCAAAAGATTGACATGTCCGTAAGGTATCTTACCTTAGGTACCTTAAGGTACAGGTAGGTAGGTACTTGTAGGACTAGGAGAGCAAGAAGCAGACAGCATGTCGTTTGGGGCATCTTAACTGGCTGCGCCATCGCCAAAGGTGCATCCCGCCACCAGCAGGACCTACCTCATGTGTGTACGTACCTTCATTGGTTCCTTGAGGTAAATACAATGCAGGCGTGTAACGTCTTGGAGCTGTCAATATTAGCATGGGACGATTGGTGCAGAGGCCCGAGCGAAGGCCCAAGCTTCCCCATTTCAGCCAACCAGGTAATTAAGAAAAGGTCCCCTAATCCACTGCCGCAGCGACAGGTGCCAGAGGTCCGTGCCCCCACCTGTGCCTGCCCGCCCTCGGGACCTGGGCCTGGGCCTGTAGTGGATTCCCGGCACCACCTGGACAGACCTGGGAGGAAAGAACCCCTGAAGAGTCGCTTCCCCTGCCATACCATCCCCAGCGACCCAAACCGCGATCCAACTTTTTCCAATATCCCGTGACCTGGCCTTGACCACTCGCTCCTGTCCTTCGTTCCATTCGTCCCATTACCATCCTTTACTTTGGGTCTGTCATCCAGCCATCCATTCGGTTACTTACATCAGTATACAGGCCTGTGCCACGACGGGTTGTTTGCATTGATCGAGCGACTCTTCCGCTTGCTTTATTGTCGTACTTTGACCGCGTCTCGCTGCCGCGCAGAGAAAGAGAAAGAAAGAGAAAGGAGCCAATCCTCGCGAGGTAAGTGACGCAACCAGATCCTTGGTCCCTATTGCTGCCCTAAACCAGGCATTGCCCTGCTTGCTTGGTCTGCCTGTTTCTATCGGCAGCCGTTTGTCAACCGCATCGTCGATTTGTAGCTTGCTGGCAACTTCACCCCCGGGGGTGGTCTATCATCTTCCTTTTCCGCCCGCCCACCTGGTACCCGAGCCGCTTGCTGATCTGTAGCCTTGACAGCTTACCTGACATATCACACAAACTTCGCTCTCGACCGAACAATTTCCCGAACGCATCATCATGTCCGACGCCGAAGGTTTCGAAGTCGTCCAGCACGACGAGGCCCCCACCCAGGCTACCTCGCCCTCGCCTGCTCCTCCCACCGAAGAGCCGGCCGCTGAAGCCCCTGCGAAGGATGCCGCCGCTGCCCCCGTGAAGAAGACGGCCACGGCCACAGCCACCGGTGGTGTCCGTCGTCCTGCCGCTTCAGGAACCAAGGCCACAACCGGCACCACCAGCACCACCGGCGCCCGTGCCAGTGGTCTGACCAAGCCTCCCACTCGCCCTCCCGTCCCGTCGACCCTTCGACGCCCCACGACGGCTTCTTCGACTGCCACCCACCGATCCCGTCCTAGCGTATCTGCATCCGAAGACGAGACCAAGAAGCCCGCCACCTCTGGACTGCGCCGCACCTCAGTCGCTCCAGGTACCACTGCCGCGAGCTCCCCCGGCAAGGAGAGGAGCTCCAGGCTGTCTACCGCCAGCTCCACCACCGCTGCTGCCAGGAGGCCGACTAGCACTGTCGGCAGCACCGCCACTGCTCGTACGACTTCGACGACAACCCGACCTTCGACAACTTCCTCGACCACGTCCCGGCTGACGAGGCCGACTGCTGCCAGCAGCAGCACGACTACCGATCCTGCGAGGAAGCGCCTCTCGACCGCTGGGCCTGCCTCCTCCGCCACCGCTCCCCGAACCGCTCGCACATCCCTGCGCCCAGGTAGCTCTGGCGCGAGCGAGGCGTCGGCTAAGGAGATCGAGGAGCTCAAGGCCAAGCTGGCCGAGAAAGAGTCGGAAGTGACCGATCTTAAGACTCAGGTTGAGCAGTCGCACGAGAAGCTCGCTGAGCTGGCGGAGCAGACGCCCCAGACTGCTACTCCTGTCGAGGGCAACCTGGACGGAGCTTCAGACGTGGCCAAGTCAGCTAGCGACGAGGAAGTGGCGGCCCTGAAGGCTAAGGAGGAGGAGCTTGAGGCTGAGCTGGCGGAAACGAACGAGAAGCTCAGTGCTGCCACCGAAGACCTCGAGAAACAAAAGCTGGAATACAAGGAGGCTGTCGCCGCGAAGGAAGCAGCCGAGGCCGAGCTCATCACCGTTAAGCAGTCAATTGAGACGCTGCAGGGCGAGCATGATGTGAAGGTCAAGGATGGAGAGGCTCAACTCACCAAGGCCACGTCGGAGCACGCCTCCAAGATTGAGGAGCTACAGGCCTCGCTCGCTCAGCAGCATGAGGCCGCAGTGGAAGCCCTCAAGTCGAAGCACGCCGATGAACTGGCCAAGGGCAAGGCCTCTTCCTCCGAACATGAGGCTGCCATTACTGCCATCAAGATCAACCACGAGGCCGCCATTGCTGAGCTGCAAAAGAAGATTGAAGCCCTGACGACTTCGCAGGCTGATGTGGCATCTGCACAGGAGACAAAGCTGCAGGCTGAGCAGGAGGCGCACCAAGGCAAGATTGCCACTCTTGAGGCCGAAGTTGCCTCCTTCACCGCCAAGCTCGAGGCCGCGGAGCAGTCTGCTGAGCAGGCCAAGGCCGACCTTGAAGCGAAGACTACGGCGCTGACGACCCTGCAAGCCAGCGTCGCCGACTTCGAGGCCCAGCTCGAGGCTGCCAAGACTGATGCCGCCAAGGCCAGAGAGGAGGCCGATGCGCTGCAAAAGCAGATCAGCACTCTGGTTGAGGAGAACAGCGCCAATGAGGAGGCACTTGCCAAGCTCAAGGCCGACCAAAAGGCTGTCGTCGCCAAGCATGAGGATCAGCTTCACCAGGTTTCACAGGACTACGAGGCGGAAATTGAAAGTCTCAAGGGTGACGCACACTTCAAGCGCCAGTTCACTGCCCTCGAAATCAAGTACAAGGAGCTCGAAGCGTCGCACGGCGATTCTGAATCTAGCCATGCCAAGGCCGTAGAGGCAGCGCAGGCGGAACACGCTGCTGCCACTGCCGCCCTCGAGGCGAAGGAGGCCGAGCACCAGAAGGCTCTGGACGCGCTCAGGGCCAGCCATGCCGAAGAGCTCGAGGTTGCGAAGAACGGGGCCAACGCTGACAAGGACACTCACCTCACGGAACTGCAGTCGCTGAAGGACAGCCACGCCCAGCAGCTGGAGACTCTCAAGGCCCAAGGGGAGTCTTCGTTGGCGAAGGAGATCGAGGCATTGAAGGCTTCGCACGACGAGATCCTCAAGGGCATTGAGTCCAGCAGCGCGAGCGAGAAGCAGCAGCTCATCGCCACCCACGAAACTGAGCTCGCCGCGGCCAAGCAGACTGGCGACAACGCGCATGCGACCGAGCTCGGGGGGCTGAAGAAGCAACTCGATGAGGCTCTGGCCCAGGCCAAGGCTTCAGAGGCTGCCAGCGCCGCAGCCGTTGAGGCAGCCAAGAAGGACCTCGAGACGAGGCACTCTGGCGAGGTGGAGAAGCTTATCATGATGCATGCTGAGCAACTCGAGGCGCTCAAGTCTCAGAGCGCTGTCGGCGCCCAGAGCCAGCTCGAGGAACTCAAGCTTGCGCACACCAAGGCCATTGAGGACCTAACCACGGAGCATGAGACTAAGGGCACATCTCTGACTGAGGAGCTGGCGAAGCAGAAGCTGTCTCTCGCCGAGCTCGAGACAGCTCTCCAGGTCGCCAAGGATGGTCTTGTGGAGGTGGAGGCCGAGAAGACCAAGCTTGAGGAAGAGAACGGCGAGTTGGGTCAACAGCTGGCGACGGAGAAGATGGCTAGGTTCGAGGCCGTGGCCGCTCTCGACGACGCCAAGAACCAAAAGGCTGACACCACGGAGCTCACCTCGCTACAGGCGACCAAGGCGAGTCTCGAAAGCGAGCTCAAGGTCGTGCAGGCTAGCCTTGTGACTGCTGAAACGAAGGTGCAGGAGCTCGAGGCGGACGTTTTGACGGCGCAAAAGGATCTCGAGGCTACGCGGCTCGAGGCTGACGCCAGCAACAAGACGAGCAAGGTTGACTATGAGGAGATGCACGACAGCCTTACCAAGGTGGCCGACGAGGCGCACGCGCAGAGCAAGGCGTATGAGGCGCAGGTGGAGGAGCTCAAGGCCGTGGTGCTAGAGAAACAAAAGGCTGTCGAGGAGCTCGAGGCGCAGCTCAAGGTCAAGGATGCGGAAATTGCCGAGGTCAAGGTGGGTGGCAACAGTTGTCCCAGGGGAACGGAACGCGGCTAACGGCACCACAGGCTAATGCTTCGAAGCCTAAGGGGCTCGCGGCGAGCCGATACGCGGATGCGCCGGCCGAGACGGACGGAACGGCGACGGGCGTGAAGGCGGACGCGGAAGGTGAGGACGAAGACCACTCCTCTGCGGCATTGGCGATGGTGCGAACGCCCCTTGCGTGAAGCTCAGTCGATGATTGCTCGGATCAAGCTGACTTTTTTTTTTTTCCCCTGCGGCAGTTGCAAAAAGCTAGGGTGCACGCACGACAGATTGACGGCATGGACCGCGACATGAAGGAGAGGAACCTGGCGATGCTGGATTCGATTACGGATTTCCAGACGCCGCGCACCCGGGCATGATCTGATTTGGTTTGACCTTCAGCTTCTCCTCGCCTGCCCTCGAAGGGGCACGAGGTTCGTGTTTAATTCAGCATCTATACTTGCGGGGGAAAGACTGGAGAGACGGAGGGAGAGTTGGGGGGCTGGCCCCTCTGTCTGTCGACGTCTGATGGGATGAGGGGTTTGCTGCCTCTGTTGTTTTCTGAGTATCAGTACGGGAGTATCCAGTTGTAGTGCTGGCGACGGCTGGCCGGAATGGGGACTGGGTCCTTGATTCCTGAGGGTCGGTTGGGCTGTGTAATTATGTGAGGTATGTGTGTGTGTGATTGGACGAGGTAGCAATGGACGATACCCCTTTTTCTCTCACGATGGTGTCGTTTTGTCTTTCGTGTTGTTCACGTCTCGGCCTCATCTTGCTCGGCTCGCTTGGCCTTGCGGCTGGATCATGGTGAAATTTCGCGTCGCAGTCTACTTCGGCGGCTCTTTCTGCGAGTGTGGGTATGGAGGGTATGGAATATTGGGGGCATGGAGCTCCGGGCTCGGTGAGACTCTGCAGCTAAGATGGGCTGACGTGTGATGCTGAGATGAGGAGCGGTGGGTATGGTTTGTAGATAAGATGTGCGTGCATAGGCGAAGTGCTTGGACGATTGGGCTTCTTTATCAGGGAAGGGTATGTTCTGTGTGATTCAGGTGATTGATCTTGCAGGTTTGAGAGAGGTTACTTCTAGTCAGGGGATCCCTCGTGCTTCGGACCCAAGTATTGGGATGCGCGAAGCATGATGTGTTTTGCCTTCTGACGTGCTTTCGCCTCTTGGATGTGCTCGCCATGATCATGCCACGAGGTGAAGCTTGTTTTTTTCTTCCTTTCTGCCTCTCCTGCAGAGGGAACGGGAGCGGGAGCAGGGGTGGCAGAGGATGAGGCTCTTCGGCATGATGTCAGAGGGTCCGGCAGTGGGTGGCTCCACTGTGGACTGTGGGTGGCTCTGGGCCTGACTCGAGGACGCTGACTGGGAATTGGGTCGCACGTCAGCTTTTCGTGTTTCCATGTTTTTTTCACATTTCCCCTTGCTTCTTTGGAAGGTCATGGGGACGAAGATTGAGTCAAGACTGACGGAGGATTTACGGAGGTGAGGGGGGATTATCAAGTATGAAGGGGCACAGCCTCCTTCACACCATGAAGATCACGATATCTGAAAAGCACGAGATTCATGGTGGTCTAGTGGTCTAGTGGTCTAGTGGTCTAGTGGTCTTGGCTGACAGATCACGCTACTCCCTCGATGCAGTGGAAAAATCACCGAGCAGGGCCATAAATTGGCCGAAAGCGGGAATAGCCACTGCTAGCGAGGTATGCTTCACGGCCGTTTGCTTGGCTCACGGTCGAGATGCATCTGTGAGCTCTTGTCACGTTCACAGGGCTCTTGTCACGTCCACAGGACTCTTGTCATGTTCACAGGACTCTTGTCATGTTCACAGGACTCTTGTCATGTTCACAGGACTCTTGTCACGTTCACAGCATGGTGAGATGGGCGGATGGGTGATGGGCAGATGGGCAGATGGGCAGATGGGCAGATGTGGACCGGAACTCAGGACTCCACTCCGCCGAATGCCGACAGAAAAGACAGACGGGCCGAATTGAGTTTGCGCCGGGGCCTGTGGGCTGCAGCCGGTTGCGGGTGGGGGCGCAACAAGGGAATTGATGGACCTGATCGGGGGGGGGGGGCTTGGGGGGGGGTTGGGTTGATGTGATGGCAATGCTTAATCTGATCGATGAGCATTACTTCTGCATGACCGTTTGGTGTGCATCAAGTGCGTTGATGGTGGTTTTTGGATGCATGATTGACGGGGAATATGAGGAATGGAACAGCCATGAGGTAATTGTCGATGTATTGGTGTAGGTACCTTACCTTAGGTATTGAGGCCATGAGGCTCAAACGGCGCAAGGCAATGATTACTCTCCCGGCTCCACGTCATGCCCGCTGTGCTCCGCTTGCCTTCCCTTCCCTCTCCTAGTGCCGATCCGGCGATAAACACAGCAACTGCATCCCCGACTCAGCGAAAGTGCGAGCTACCCCCTCCCTCCATGCTTAGCACATCGATCCATATCCATACCTCGACCGACCTTGCCGGGTGAGGCGCGAGGCTAAGGCCGAAGCATGAGGTGCGCCTGACTGGGCGAGACTTTCTGGGGCGGATCGGAGGTAAGAACAGCTGGCCGCCATCGTGAACGGACTTGCCGTGGATGACGTCTACAGTTAGAGTAGCGGGTGCGAGCTGGACTTCGGACACCGGAGAGGAGAGCACTAAGACGTAGACGTGGTGTGGTTTTTAGGGAAGGGAAGAACTAGGGACGTCTGGGGATCCGTAAAAGGACATTGTTTCGCTGTTTGTCTTTTCCTCTCGAGAGGTTTGGTTTTCCATCGTCTCTTCGGAGGTCAACACTTGATCATATATTTACAACTATTACTTACTTTCCACCTCGGGTCATACACTTGACTGACTGACCTGCCAATACACATCACACCTTGTTACAAGGTCATCAACTGAATACTTCCTCACACCACCACCACACACCACCACCATACATCACCACCCACATCACCACCCACATCACCACCCACATCACCACCACACATCATACGGCAATCATGGATACCACAGACAGCCGTAAACCCAGCGCCACCACCATGCCGGACTCTCACGCCGACGCCATGAAGGCGGCACCTCCTGTCAAGGCGTTTAACCTCCGCGTCCTCGTCATGGGTCTCCTCGTCTCCATGGGCGGCTTCATCTTCGGCTACGAGGGTGGTGCCATCTCCGGCTACCTCCAGATGAACGATTTCATCAGCCGCTTCGGTGAGCACGGCGAGGCACTCGGCAAGGTCCGCACCGGCTGCATGGTTGCTTTCCTCTGTGCCGGCTGCCTCATCGGCGCCCTCGTCAGCGCTCCCATCGCCGACAGGTACGGCCGCAAGTACAGCATCACCTTCTGGAACGTCATCTACATTGTCGGCAACATCGTCGCCATCACCGCCCGCACCACGTGGTACCAGGTTCCCCTGGCCCGTCTCGTCGGCGGCCTTGGCATCGGCGCCCTCTCCGTCCTGACCCCCATGTACCAGTCTGAGACCTCGCCTCGCCAGGTCCGTGGCATGCTCGTCAGTGCCTACCAGCTTTTCATCACTCTCGGCATCTTCACCGCCTACTGCATCAACTACGGCACCGAGTCCATCAACGGCGCTGCCTCTTGGCGCATCACCATGGGCTGCGGCTTCATCGCCCCCGCCATCATGGGTCTCGGTGTCCTGACCCTCCGCGAGTCCCCCCGCTGGGACTTCCGTCACGGCCGCACTGCCGAAGCCGAGACGACCCTCGCTCTCCTCGCCGGCGTCGACCACTCGCACCCGACCGTCCAGCACGAGCTCCGCGACATTCGCAAGCAGCTCGCCGCCGAGAACACCGAGCAGGCCTGGCACGAGGTCTTCACTGGACCTGCCATGATGCGCCGCACCCTCCTCGGCATGGCGCTGCAGGCCCTGCAGCAGCTCACCGGTGCCAACTTCTTCTTCTACTACGGCACCCAGATCTTTGCCGCCGTCGGCCTCAGCAACTCGTACGTCACCTCCATGATCCTCGGCGCCGTCAACTTCGCCTCCACCATCGTCGGCCTCTGGGTCGGCCAGCGCTTCGGTCGCCGCCCCGCTCTGATCGTCGGCGGCGCCTGGATGTTCGGCTGCTTCCTCGTTTTTGCGTCACTCGGCTCCTTCGCCCTGTACCCCGACAACAACCCCGACGACGCCAACGCCAGGACCAACTCGGGCGCCGGCGGTGCCATGATCGCCTTCGCCTGCCTCTTCATCTTCGGCTTCGCCACGACCTGGGGTCCCCTCGTCTGGGCCATCGTCGGCGAGATGTTCCCCTCGCGCTACCGCGCCCGCAGCATGGCCCTCTGCACGGCCTCCAACTGGCTCTGGAACTTCCTCATCTCCTTCTTCACGCCCTTCATCACCGAGGCCATCCACTACAAGTACGGCTACGTCTTCGCCGCGTGCTGCGGCTTCGGCGCCATCCTGACGTATTTCTTTGTTATCGAGTCGCAGAACAGGTCGCTCGAGGAGGTCGATGCCATGTACGTTGAGGGCGTCGTGCCGTGGAAGAGCAAGAAGTGGCAGCCTGCTGAGGGGCAGCTTGATGGGGATGAGCCCAGTGTTGAGAAGGCTGAGAGCAGTGGTGAGCATTTGCGGGTGTGAAGATTGGAGTTGGGAAGGATTGTGCTGTACGATGGCTTTGGTATGAATTATGAGTTTATGTTTTACTATTTTTTCGTGCCGTGCTGTTGATGAATGCTGTCATGATGGGAAAGGTGAAGTTCCAGGCCGGTAAGTTTGCCCCATAAGTCGACGCCAGAGCAAGATGCAGAATGAACACATTGCCAGAGCGTAATTTTTGAGACAAATGCCTGGCCAAACCAGTGTCAGCACTCAGCACCCCGCAACATCGCAGTTCCCTCGCATTTCATTTCACCAAGCATGCTATTCCGGCACGACGGCGGTGCACTCGGCGGTGCACTCGGCAGTGCACTCACACTTGAATTTATAGAGGCAAAAAGGGACAGAACTGGTGATGTGTGTCTATTCCCCTAGAGGCAGGCAGGTGGGCCTGGAACTACGGACTTAGTGGGCGACGGGGCGCACGGACCCCAGGGCGTAGGGCACGGACCACTAACACCCCCCCATAGGCAAAACTGCCAGCTGACAATAGCCATAAGGGCTTCCCGTAGGCACCTTATAATAGGCCACTTCCCTAATTCTAGTACTCTAAAAACACTATCTCCCGACTAATTAGAACGCAGGATTCCTCTATAAAAACAGGAAACCTAAAAATAAATAATAGTAATAGGAATCGAACCCTAGCGGACTTATCTAGTCCCGGCGACGAGGCGTAACTATCGCACGAATTCGACGTATTTGTTAATTCTAAGGCCTTTAGTAAGGCCGTCGGCAGGCATTTCCGCAGAGGGCACGTAGCGAAGCTCGAAATCGCCTACCGCTATACGTTCCTATACCTATTTATACCGAATATCGATATAACGAGTGCGCGCTGCGTTTAGTAGATTAAGGGCAATTACGAGGGCATTCTAGCTATTAGTCAGGAGGATAAGAGGCTTTAGAATTACTACCTTAAAGGCCGAGATCGTATCCCTAATCTAATTAAGGGTAATGCCCGTAGGAGTAAGGTTAATAAATTCAGCTTCCGAAGTACTAAGCGTAACGAACTACTACTTACGAGCCTTCTAGGCGATAGGGGTACTAGCTAAGAAGATAACGTATCCTCCCGTAGAAACCCTTCTAGCGTAGTCTCCGTATAAGGCATCGCTTATAGTAAAGAGCTCGATATTAGGAGCCTTATAATACTTAATGCCTATCGAGGTAGTACTTTTAAGGTACTGAAATATACGCTTAACGGCCGTAAGGTACTCGTAAGTTAGTCTACTATTACCTTTATAGAGCTTCGAGACCGTAAAACTAATATTAGGGCGGCTATTATAGCTAAGGTAATTAAGGGCTCCGGTTATCTCTTAATACTTCTTTATAATATTAGTATTATAGGTAGGATTAGGAAGAGGTAGTATAGTACCTATAGCCTAAGGAGTCTTAACGGCGTTCGCCTAGTTAAAGCTAAAACGCTATAGGATCTTATAAGTATAGTCTCGTTAGTATAGTAGAATATACGCTTAACGGCCGTAAGGTACTCGTAAGTTAGTCTACTATTACCTTTATAGAGCTTCGAGACCGTAAAACTAATATTAGGGCGGCTATTATAGCTAAGGTAATTAAGGGCTCCGGTTATCTCTTAATACTTCTTTATAATATTAGTATTATAGGTAGGATTAGGAAGAGGTAGTATAGTACCTATAGCCTAAGGAGTCTTAACGGCGTTCGCCTAGTTAAAGCTAAAACGCTATAGGATCTTATAAGTATAGTCTCGTTAGTATAGTAGAGTAAAGCCTCCCGCGCGGTTATAAATAACGTATATACTAATAAACTTATTAATAGAGGGCATTTCCTTAAAGTCGTAGATAGTCTTTAGTATCGTTATAGCGCTATAAATAGCTATAGAAGAGGGTCTAGCGATAGTAACGTCGTTAACGTATATAAGAAGAATAACGTTAGTAGACTCGTTATATAGAAGGCACGGGTTTCTAGCTATACTAGTATACCTAAGGTTCTCTAACTTACTAAATAGGAACTAGAACTACTATAAGGGGGCTTCGCGGAGGCTATAGAGAGCACTATTAAGAAGGTAAACCCTATTAGTTCTATCTTTATATCTACGGGGCTATTAAACGTAAATACGACTACTTTTAGGGGTAGGGGCTGCGAGGAATACGCTATTAAAGTCGACGACTATAAGGTAAAGGCCTAGGTGCGTTACTAAGGTAAAAAACAGGCGTACCGATATAGAGTAAGCTACTATAGCGTAGAGATCTTAAGCCGACTATTCGCCCTATTAGCGGTTACTATATACTACCTACCTAGCTCGCAGGCGTTAAGGCGAGGTCTTAATATCTAGTACCTATATACCCGGAAGGACCTTAATACCGGTTAGGGGACTTACTAAGGACTAAGTCTTATAGTCGAGAAGGTTCTAAATCTACTTATTAAAGGCAGGCTTCTAGAGGTACTAGTTAGGGCTATTCTTCGCAGCGTTAATCGTCTTCGGGGCGTTAATATCCGACGAGATAGCCGTAGCCTAGAGAACGGAATAGGTAATAGGCTATTCTAACGGAGGTACGAGGAGATCCTCTTCGCAATAGGTAGCTTACTCTACTAAGAGGAGAGCCCGGCTACTTAAGAAGCTATCGTTAATGCGGGTAGTAGTATACTGCCCTCTGACGTACGGGGCGTTACGGCTAGATCTACGGATCGGAGGCGCCGCAGTAGTATAAGGCTCCGGGGACGGAGGAGAAGCCTCCGTAAGAGGGTCTAGGGACTCCGAACGGGTTACGTTTAGGGGGAGGACTTCGTCCGGTTCTATAACGGTATCCTTAAAGTTATTAGAGTATAAGGTATCTAAGTTAGTAGAAGCTACTAGGCTATTCTCTTAGAGAGGGTAAGGAATCGAAGTTATCGAGGGAATTAACTTATTAGGTAGAGGTATAACTTCCTATTAGCTAATCCCGATAGTCTCGGAATTAGTAACCTTAGCTATAACCCTATCTGCAGGCTCTTTAAGAAGCTATTTAGGGGTACGGTTATTAAAGGGAATCTTAATAAACTTAGAGATATCGTAGTCGGCGAAAATAGTATCGTACTTAACGATTTCTATAGAAGGATCTCGTACGGGAGGGAGTTAGCCCTCGAAGAAGCGTATATCCCTATAGCGAATAATAGCTTCGCGTTCCGGCACGTATACGTTAAAGATATAGCCGTAAGGGCTATCGAAGCCTATAAGGAAGCCCTTCTAGGCGCGTACTTTAGTCTTATTTACGCGGGGGGGGCGGAGAATACCCTTCTTATAAATATAGGCAACGCAGCTATAAGTACGGAAGTATTAAATAAATAGGGTTTAATAGGACTACGGTAGGCCGAGAGCTTTAGTAAGACGCTCTTAAGGAGCTTTACTATAGGGGTTAGAGGCCGTAAGTAGTAGGTTAATAACTTCTATTATAGTCTTTATAGCGTATAGCTATAGAGTCTCCGGGAGACCTGCGGCGATAATAATAGTACGCGTACCCTCCGAAATAGTGCGGCCGGCGCGTTCCGCCGCGCCGTTCTAGGCCGGAGTATTCGGTGCCGAGGGTCGGAAAGCGACGCCTTCGTTAGCTAGTATTAGCTTAACCTCGAGGTTATTAAATTCGCTACCTCTATCGTAGGTTATAGAGACGATAGGCAGACTAATAGAGGCCTTAAAGTATCGAATAAACTTCTTAATAGTAAAGTAGGACTCCTACTTAGTCTTAGTCTTTATAAATAGGATCTAGTAGAAGCTACTATACCTATCGATTAGGTAGAGGGTATAACGGAAGCTATCCTTAAGACTCGAGGGCTTAAATTTAATAAGATCTATAAAGATTTCGTAACCTAGGGTAAGAGCCTTATAAAGAATAGAACGGCTTACGATCTTAGTGCTTTTTCCGAGGTAATAAGCCTTATAGTAGAAGTCGCTGACCTCATTAAAGTATCGAATAAACTTCTTAATAGTAAAGTAGGACTCCTACTTAGTCTTAGTCTTTATAAATAGGATCTAGTAGAAGCTACTATACCTATCGATTAGGTAGAGGGTATAACGGAAGCTATCCTTAAGACTCGAGGGCTTAAATTTAATAAGATCTATAAAGATTTCGTAACCTAGGGTAAGAGCCTTATAAAGAATAGAACGGCTTACGATCTTAGTGCTTTTTCCGAGGTAATAAGCCTTATAGTAGAAGTCGCTGACCTCCTACTAATCGAAGAGGATACCGACCTTCTTATAAGTATCGATAACGCGGCGTTTTCTAGCGTAAAGGAGGCGTTCGTATATAACGCGAAAAGGCACCCGGGTCTTCGTAGTAAGCTAGGTAACGGAGGCTATACTATAAGCAGTCTCTAGCGGTAGTAACTTTAAGGGGGTCGTAGGCATAACTATAATACCTTAAATCTAAGTAGCTGCCGCGATAGGAAGGCCGTTACCGACGTAAACTATCGAACTAGTACGATAGTCGTATTCGATTCCGTTAGTACTTAAGAGGCCTAGTAATAGAAGGTTACTAGGGCTCTCCGGGAGATATCGGATATCCGAGATAACCTAATTAATAACTATAGAAGGATTAAGAGGATTACGGACCTAGAAGAATACCTTACTGATACTAAGAGGC
This sequence comes from Verticillium nubilum, assembly GCA_002851675.1. Lineage (NCBI taxonomy): Eukaryota > Fungi > Ascomycota > Sordariomycetes > Glomerellales > Plectosphaerellaceae > Verticillium > Verticillium nubilum. The sequence continues at coordinate 158,917 of NMXI01000101.1, forward strand.
TTTATAACCTAACCGTTCGCTACGTTAATAGGAGGTAGGTGGGCGTTCTCGACGTATTTAGAGAACTACGAGAGGTTATTAAAGATATTAACGTTACTACTAGAGTCGAGGATAATAGTATCTCGGCCCTAAGCTCTAGCTATAGCGTAGGCCTGACCGGATATTACCGAATAGGTAATAGTATTCTATCGAGTAATATCTAACGAGGCTACTACGACCTACCTATTATTATCGTTAGAGGCGTTAGGAATAGAAGTAGACTCTCGGCACGTAGTATTATAATAGTAAGCTCGTATAGCTTTTATAGCTTTCTCGCGGATATCCGTAGACTACTTCGAGGGTATATTCTTCTCGAGAAGAAAGTAGTCTATAGGCAGGTAGTTAAAGAGCTCCTTACCTTCCTTAAGGTAATATAGGTACGCAGGGTGCTTCCTCTTAGCTATAGGAGCGGCGTTAGGCGTAGAATTACCCTTCTTCTTACTATAATTACTAGAACCCTATACTACGGCGAGGGAGGTATATATAGATTCCTACGTATTAGCCTTATAGCTAATATTACGTACTATATTATTCTACTATATATTAGTAGTAATAGCGTGCTTTTCGAATAATACAGGGCACTACCTCCTAATACTATTTAGAAGGTAATAGGTATATAGGCGAGAGTCGCCTCTAGTAAGTTCGCAGAGCCTTCTCTTAAGCGTCTAGGCGCGTACGAGGAAGGCGTAAAGTATCGGAAAGTTACCGCTTTCGAGGGTACCGATCTCTCGAATAAGGTCGCAGACGGCATCTTCTAAGACCTTCGGAATTATATAAATAACTGCGTTCTAGAGGCTATAGGGGTCCCGGTTAGCGATATCCTAACTAGCGCCTTTAAGGCGGTCGAGAAGTACTAGATCGATCGAGTTAACTAGGAGGCGTATAGTAGTAGCGCGTCTCGCCTTCTATAGCTTCTACGGCGCTACGTTAGCAGTTATAGTAGTAGGTACGGGAACAGGGTTTGCGAGGAACTCCTCGACGTCCTCCTATTTATAGGTAATAGTAACGTTAAGTTACTAAGCCCGGAAATTCGATTCTCCGACTAGTACTAGAACGTTATAAGCGTTTAAAGAAGCTATAATAATAAAGGGTTAGGTATTAGAGCCTATTAAGGAGTAATAGCTAAAGGTAGCTTAAGGTGGCTGTTAGAAGCCGAGCGTAGGTAGCGAGAAAACCGGAAATTAGCTACTAGGAGCCGAAAATTTATAGGTAGTTATTAGAGATACGATACCTCCTGCAATACTATACTAAAATCGATGAAAATAATATCTAACGATAGAGCTAATAAAGCTCTTAATAAAGGTATAAAAATCGTCGTAGTAACGATAATACGCGGAGCGTTTAGGGGCTCATAACCTATAGAGGCAAAAAGGGACAGAACTGGTAATATGTGTCTATTCCCCTAGAGGCAGGCAGGTGGGCCTGGAACTACGGACTTAGTGGGCGACGGGGCGCACGGACCCCAGGGCGTGGGGCACGGACCACCAACAGAATTCACTCCATTGCGTGTACGACAGAAAACCATCTGCAAAACTGGCTCACCTGACTTGCTTCTTCGATTCAGCTACGCATGTAGGGCGTCAGCCTAGCGATCAGCCTCCAGCTCTCCGAATGCCTGCTACGAAAGTCTAGATCGCGAACTATTCGTTTCTCTGCATGCTTCCATGAGCCACGTGGCCAATCGGATTCGGTCAGGGACCGATTGTCCTGACGGCCGAACTATTCGCGCATTGAGCTGCGGAGGCCTCGGCAATCTTCAAGGTGATGTATATTCGAGGCTCTCCGTCGACTTCTCATCGATAGACAAGCTGTATCGTTTGGGATCTTCGAGATCGCAGAGCTGCACGCAAAATGGAGGTCTGTTCTGTCTTTGACCTGACGACGACGGCGCTCAGCCTCAGCTACAAGGTCTACCAGTTCTTCAAAGCCGTCAAGAATGCGCCGGCGGAAGTTGCAGAGTACCTCGAGGCTCTCGAGGCGACGCGAAGTACCCTCCAAGACGTCCAGGAGTATGCATCCGCTCATGAGGAATCATCGTTCCACCACGTCGACGGTCTGCGGTTGAGAACCCTGTCTGCCGTGTTGAAAGACTGCGAGCTTGCCTTTGAGCTGCAGCTTTCGAGCATGGAGAGCTATCAGACGGGGGATGTCACGTCTAGATTCATGCGGCTGCGCAAAGGGGCAGAGTTTGTTTTCGGCCAGGAGTCTATCGCCAAGAATACCGGGAAGCTCTTGATCTGGAGGGACCTCTTGGCATATGCCATTACGACTTCTATTGGGTACGTTACGCGTCTCTTTGATGAACGCGGCGCGCGCTAAGGCCCACAGGCGCAATACGATTCTCATTAGGGATCAGCTTCAGCCCATGGGCGCTGAGATTCGTGACATTAACCAGGCGCTGAAGGACGACGAGAAGGAGAGACAGAAGCTGTTTCAGACGTTTGGACAATATCAAAAGGCCCTCGGGTCGGGCATAGCCATGCTGCTGGACTGCGCGCGTAGTGCTGGCATCCGCAACACCACGAGGGTCGAAGATTTGGGTGTCCATTTCGCGGAGGACCCATTCGCGGAGGACCCATTCGCGGCCGAAGATGAACAGCCAAGTTCGAATGACGAGTCGGGAGTTGTAGCGAACGAGAGCACGGATGGTCTGGCGATAAGGCCTGCAGTGGGCGATTCTTCTGCAGTGGGCCAGCAGCAAGGTGTACTGCAAAGTGCTGTTTTGAGAACAAGCGCCGAATCGTTATTCAAGTAAGTCTTCGGATGGTGTTCGCTGCGTTCGTTGCTAACAAGGTCAGCCAATCGAAAGCTGTCGAGGCTGCATACCTTTCTGTATTCCAGGCGTCGACTCCTAAGCAGCGTGAGATTCTGGAAGCGATCCGGAACCCGGAAACGGCGTTGAAGATTCTCAATGTCAAGCAGCCTTCGTTGGCTCCTGGAAAGCCGAGATCGGTTCTGTCCGTCTTCTCAAAGTCTTTAGGATCTTCGCCCATATCTGGATCAGACGTCGCGGCAGCGGCCATGGGCAGCATGGACTTCATGCTGAGCATGAGCATGGTTTGTGCCTATTTTCTCTGACATCAGATGTGATGCTTGATCAGCGACTGACCAAATTTAGAGTGTCTATGGCGAAGTCGATGCCACTCTGACAGAGGTCGCCGACGCAGCGGACCTGTGCCGCCGTGAACTGGAGCTTGATCCCGAGGAGACGTTATTTGGTTTGGCCAGCCAAGTATACAGCGTCATGTTCAGCGTGAGCATCATGTGCTACGATTTCGTCCTGTCAAGAGCCACGGCAAAACTCTCAATGATCCACACATTCCGCCCGAAGTTGGACGTCAAGTTGAACGAGTTGCGACGTGCTTGTGACAGAATCACGAGAGAAGTCGACTTTCGCCATCGCCTCGAGATGCGAAAGGCGAGTCACAAGATCGCGGAGCTCCACGTTGAGCAGCAGAGGATCGCGAGCATGCTGAGAGACCAGAAGGTTATTCTGGACTCGATTCGTCAGGAGAGACAGATCATGGACGCAGCGCAGGATCAGCAGAGGATTCTAGATCTTGTTCAACAAATTCAGTACCAGATGCAGACGGAACGGGCGGAGCGACTGCAGATCACGGCTCCAGGAGGAACAGCATTATGAGATCGAGGTTGTTAGGCTCGTACATCTTGAATAGCGTTATCCATCAAATACATAGAGGTTGCAATCTTTCGAAGAGGATAATAGTAGTCAAGTCACGAGGATTCACACAGGCTGTTCCGTAGGCAATCTGTATAGAGACATATGGGTGGAGAAAATATGAATTCCGACTCTGTTGCATGAGAAGCACCCTCCATACTTTACGCATGATATACCTTGTCTTCCCCCGCACCACAAGTCGCCCTGGCCGTGCCGTTCCATAACAACCGCAGTGTGTGCCCTGGCACGATCTCTGCTAGCTACATCTGCTTCAATTTCTTGTCAGGGACGAAAGAAGTTCCGCTCTGTTGTCGAGGTCCATGAGTACGGTGCCACCAGAGCCACATCAAACCGATAGCAGTCAATGGAACCGCAATGACAACCCATATCCATATTCTTTTCGCATATGGCCAGGCGCTCTCGATTGGTTGTGAAGGCTTCTCAAACGCGAAGAACGTCATACTGAAGAATCCCTTTCACAGAGTGAGTGAGTGAGATGTCGAGGATTCTGAAGTGATGCTCACCGAAACAAAAGTCCCAGGAAGGAACAGCATCGAAGCATATCCGACGAACTTGGTCACTTCTTTCCCATCTCTTCTGTTCTCCTGTAGTAGCCTTTCCATTTGTTCCAATTGCTTGAGATTGTTGATGTGAAGCTCCTGCAAGGGCTTGTTGGAAAAGGTGCCAATACTTCATGTAGATAGGGAGACCTACCAAGGCAATCTCATTGTTCAGTCTGTCCACGAAAGCTTTGGCCCGAAGTTCCAAGTTGGTGACGAAAGTATGACAAAATCCGAATGATTCCATGTCAACGTTGCTCCAAATCCCGTCCCCCGAATTCTGGCTGGTCGAAATGGCATTCAATACCGTCTTGGCGGCATTCAAGATCTCCTGAGAATGGAGGAGGTGGCGTGAGAGTTCATGCATATTGAGATATGTCTTCATGCGCTTATCTGGCTCCGTATCCGTTTTGACGTCCTGTTCCTGTGATAGTGATGCAGTACTCATCCTGAGTCGACGCTTTGAGCGCATCAGTAACTAGGTCAATGTGACGTGTTTCCTGCACAAGGATATATCTTACCTTCTCGACGTTTCGAACGGGGACCCTGAAGCCCCAAAGAGCGCTGTCGTAAATGTGAACAGTTTCTTCCACAACTCGGGCCAGGAGGGTTGGCTGCTGGGTTGCCTGAGCTGTAGTACCTGAAGAGGTCGAATGCATTGGACCATGATGACTTGACCACTTTTGCTGGAGTGCTGCCCTGGCCGTCTGTCTCAGTCGTTCGACGTTTGCGTCATCGAAGCAAAGAAGTACCGTGGCGTCATCGAATGGCTCATGTCCCTGCGTACCATGATCGCAGTCATTGTTTCGCCGTGAATTTGAGTAGGAAACTGTCCAGAAGGATAAGAAAAGCCAATGGTATGTACTAATTCCTGTCCCCGGAGCTTGTTTGCCCTTGGACGTAGCTGTGGGTATGAAGTTTGTGGCCCCTATGTTAGGAAGCGGAGACTTGAAGGCTTCGATGCTACGCGTCCAGCTCTCATTGGGATTCATCAAACGTGTCGAGCTGGCTTGCTTTTCTATGTCAATCGATTGCCCCAGCGGCTGTAATGACAGATTGGATGAGGGCTGCCCTGGCTCTACAGTAGCTGGCAAGGTCTCCGACAGCCTTTTCCGGCCATGCTGAGAGGGCTCTGATCTCGGACTGCTTGTGTCGACAACTTCTATTGTTGGATTTTCCTTCGTTTCCGGCTTTAGTTCTGACTTCTCGCCGACACAAAGCAGTGCATGATGGCAGCGTAATAAGATCTCGTCGATGTCGTTGTACAGTTTGCGGCTATATTCGACATCTCCCTTCGGAATTTTCACACCGTGGAGCCATGCTACCCACACTCTGCACAGCTCCGGAGGAGGCATATCTTGCCGTAATTCTCGCAAGGAAGTCGTGTCGATATCTTGCCACTTATGAGTGAACTTTCGCAGGAGAGAGTAAGCAGACTCGTCAGGAACCGAAACAATATCGACATCCTCTGATGAGGGCACGGGGGAGCCGAGTTTCTTGCGGATAATGGCTCGGCTTTCCTCAAGTGCTTCAGAGTTGAGAATTGGTGTTAGCTCTTTCGCAAGGAATCGACATCCATATGCTGTGAAAATCAATGATTCCGAACTAGACTTGAGAGCCCAGTGCCAATGGCTTACCACGTTGGTTAGAATAACGGTTGAGAAAGAAGCCGTTGGAGTTGTACCCTGTTTCCGACAGGAAGAATTCGTCAATGTTGAATTTGGCAGCCAACTTGCTGCCAAAACCTTCGGATAAATTCGAGCCTGTTTTTCCAGGCTCTATTATGTCAGTAATCCGAGGAAGGAACCTTGATCTTGTTTCAGCCTAGGTAGTCAGCGCTACGATGGATGGATCGGTTGCTCACACAACATATTGTTCGGAGGAAGAAACCTGTTCGTCCCTTTAGTCGGAAGAAAGCCAGCGAAGTTGATTGTACTCACGTCAAGACCCAAAAGTCCGTCTTCTGTCATCCATTCTTCTAGTAGTGTCTGTTCCCCTTCTGCGCTGTAGTTCAACCCAGCGATGTCAGCGTTTATTATTAGAAACCCGTGCAAGACAGAGAGATTGCCTCTCTCGAAATCAGAATTAAGTTATACCCCTTTTTCGCACGCATGGTTAGGAACTGCGCAGTATTGGACTTGAGCTTCTGGCATGTCGGTTGTGTCGTATCGAGGTCTATGCCGTTGAACGTCAGTTTCGGTACTTGCAGGCTGGCGCGTCAGATTCGTGCTCAACAAACCTGCACCCCTATCTAAGCCGTTGCCTGACTCCAACACTGATGTAGATTGTTGACAAACCCCTTCAGGGAGCCGGAAGGATGAGGGTGCAATGTCGCCTGCTGCACTTGGTAAAAGCATTCGCTTGGGGGAAGCTGGGGCAGGAGCATGACCAGAGCGGATTTCCGAGCTTGCTATGATCTGCTGGAGTTCACTTGTAGCTGGTAAAGCATACCTTGCGGCCTCCCGTTCTCGTCGTTCGTTGATCAGGTGTTGAGAAGCTTGTCTACGAACTGACAGTTCGCTCTTGGATTCTGTGTCATCGCCTTTAATGCCGTTATTTTCGGCTTGGATAAGCAAGGATTCAGAGCTCCCTTTTCGTGCGTCAGTGCCGGTAAGTGCTTGAACCGAAAACCCTGTCGGCAAGCTCGCTGACCGGGGTCGAGTTCGTCCGGGAGATGCCGATATGTCGTCCCCTACGGCATTGTTCCCACTGAATAGGCCACCTGTACACGCCTCGCCAATGCACTGTCCTGTCAGTAGTTCTCCGTTCGACGAAAAACCTGTGTTGCCGATAACGGTCTCGGAATCTGCATGCTCATCTCGCGGTGGCTCAGTTGTGTCTGCCATGTTGAAATAGGGAGTGTAACATCGCGCTCCAAATAAAGCACTACAGTAGCCTTGTTGTTCGTGGACTGACCGAATAATGGCAGTAGGAGTGGGGAAGGAGGTGAAGAAGTGTATATACATGTAAGGCATCCTCCTAGGAGCTGTCTCCTGGCCTTTCAATCGCACAAAATCTAGTGCCAAGCCAATGTTATGCATAGCCGTCCATACCTTGTAGTCTCGGTGACGGTGGAAGATATGATCTGCATGATCCTATTCAACTCTCATAGGATATGCCCTTTAAATAGAACGCCATTCTGGCGTTTGATAGGGAGAGCGTATCCTCGTCGACGTGTCATTCTCTGTGTCGCCGAGGCGCACAGGCAGCCGCAGCTGAGGCAGGACACAATTGGACGGAATTGTAAATCGACATGCATAAGATACGTCAGTCCAGTGACAAGGCAGACGACTGTCAGCCACAATCAGGATGCCCAGGCTCGAAGCAGCACTTTACATTCGTGCAGATTTTGCTTGCATTCACCATTTATGACTCAAAAGATTGATTTGGCCTCGCTCGACAATGGAACCCTTCAACGCGATGGTCTCCGCGCCGATCGAACACACGATGGGGGAGTCTCTTCGCACTTATGTTTTTCAAAGAACTCATCAGGACATCAAAAACCCCGCAATACGCGAAATCCGGGTGACAGGCACGCCTCAAAGGAGTCCACCAGCGACCCGGTCATGCTGGGAAACGGAGAAACTTGGCCAGCCTTTTAACTTTCGACGTCCGACAATCACGGTCACGGATGATGCCACTCTTGAGCTGCATTGCTTTCCTTCTAGAAGCCTTGTTCAACATTACAGCATTGTTGTGGCCACTTTTCTGTTTCTCAGCGGCCACCATACTTGCTGTGTTCGATTTATTCCGCCGCCAATAGGGGAGCCTCTCCGCACGTTCCTCAATTCAAACTTGCCGCAACTTGGACCAACTGATATGGTTGTCTTGGGAGACGTTCACCATCTTTCGCAGCTTCCCTCAGGTTCATGGTGGGAAGGTCTTGACCACACGACAGACAATCTTTTTGCGTGGCATAAGCGCGATTCTTTGAAGGGAACGAGCTTCACGCTCCTCGGATGTAGAGAAAGCCTTTGGGGAGAAGCCGCAAGCGCAATCATTCATGCACTTCAAAAGTTGTCTGGAACCGAGTGTGTCCTTTACGTTGGGAAAGTGGGAGCCATGACAGGAAAATACACCCCCAACGAATGGGTTGCATCCGGGGACGAAGCAATTGTCGAAGATCGCCGCGTGCGGTGGAAGAACCCCTTGCAAGAGGTTATCAGTGGCGTTGCAACAGTCGCCACTGGGCCACTTGTATCCGTCTCCTCGCCTTTGTGTGAGACGAAGGAGTGGTACCATCAATGGAACAGAAAATCGACTTGGGTAGATTGTGACACTGGGTACATGGCAGAGGCTGCTATCAGCGCCGGCATCCGCTTCGGATACCTACACGTGGTTTCGGATAACCTTGAGGGCGGCTTCACGGATGACCTCTCCAACGACGATAGTATTGTTGTTCGAGACAGGAGAGAGGTTCTGTACCGGAGGATCGAGGCGTTAATCACTGCCTTTATTGCATAGAGAAAAATCAGAAGTCGGCGGAACCATCTTTGATGAGTCTCTCCACCATCAGTACTCGGAGTCTTCTTATATAACTTGACCTGGCAAAGGAAAAATTACCGGATAAAAACAATACATCTTTGATTCGCTCTTACTGAGGTTGTGTGTGCATCATCGATTTTGAAGCAAGTGGAGGCGGTCAGTTGGTCTGCCAGATGTAGGGAGGCAAGACAACCTGCGCAATACGCTCATGAAAGAAGATCGGAGAAACACAATTCGCCCTACCTCCTCCCTTCGATAGGTAGGTATGTAGAGCAAGCGAGCAATCTGTTGCCATGAAATTTATCGGGCGTGACGTAGTCAGTAGTTTGGCGATAACGGGGCTGATGTAAGACGTAGAATTGGTTACGGCGGATGCACTCAATCATGCGGTCTCATACCGACTCCTCAATCCAATACAAAATTATTTGCTTCAAGTGAGTCCGTCTTTCGGGGTTTATAAGTTGAGCTATATAGTCGTTCAATACCGCCTTCCAGCAACGATATCATATCCCCTTAGACTCTTTGCAAATTCGGTAAGGTAAGCGTATACTGAAAGGGATTGTGAGCCAGGAGCTTATATTGCCGTTGTGCGGGGAACGAGCAGCTGACTGCATCGCCGTGCCCTGCTTTGTCTCAATCCTTTAGAAATACGAGGCCGCCACGGCATGTCTTATGCTACCTTAGTTTCTAAAAGGGACTGATGCCCGCCTCTCGTCAGTTCGAATCACGCAGCTCCGAACAAATTATCCGCCATCGCCCATCATGAAGCAAACGACGACTCTTGTCGCGGCGTTGCTGTCACTGTGAGTATCCATCTACAAATCCGAGTTGCCTCGCCAACCTAACACCACGATAGCAGCACTTCAGTCGCAGCCCAGGACCCATCCCCGATAACTTCGACTGTCTTCCAGGGTGTGTTTCCCACCACAGTCACGCCCCAGTCCGGCTGCCCCGTCGTCACCGAGACGGGAATCCTCTGCTCGACCTGCGCGGTCCCCGCCTGCATCGAATTCTCAACGGTGACGCAAGCCTGCGGCTGTCCCACGCCCGCAGCGACGGTCTATCTCAACTTTCCCTGCGGTGAGGAGGACGCGTGCGCGGGGACAGGTTGCACGACTGATTTCCGGGTGGAGGAGCTGCAGAGTACGTGCGAGGCAAGTGGGGTTGAGGAAAGCTCGGCGGAGACTACGGTATCTGTGACAGTCACTACGAGTGTGTCCGAGACATCGTCGTCCGAGGGGACGTCGGCGCTGGAGACGACGCCAGAGACGACGGCGGGGCCGAGTGCCAATGGAACGGTGCCGTCCGCGCCGACTGGTGGACCGACTTCGATTGAAGAGAATGCGGCGGGACGGATGAGGGTGCCGTTGCTGGGGTGGTGGTGATTATTGGTATTTTATTAATGGTGGTCAATGGAGGTGATCGGCGATAATCGGGAGCCAAGCTTAACCTGGCGACATGTTGATGAGATTTCTCAATGCAGGTGATATCAAAAAATCAGAGTCTCCATAACTGAAAGCTTATCTCCTAGGTGAGAATTGCCTCGCAGGAAGTCCAATGCCATGTCTTGGCCGTCTGATGAATCCTGGTCTCTGGTGGTGAAGATTGGGGATCTGCGGAGGGACAGAGCCATTGTCCGGGCGGGAGGAGACCTGTAGGGGCCCCACAGGGGTCTTCGGGCCACGCTCGACTTTCTCCGGGGGGGGCAAGTCACTAGAAGGAGCTTAATTACAGCGCTCGCACTGCTGGAAGCCGCCTGTCAGAGGGGAGCCCACATGGGCAACCAATTGTTGTCGTGATGATTCAGCTCCGATGAACGTAGTAATGTAATTAACAGGATAATTGAGACTTTTCTAGAGCTCAAGGGTGGAATATAGCTTGGAGGCAGACAGTTATAGATTGAATATTGTATATTCAATGATCATGATATCAGTTACTTTGCGAGCCTTGAGCTGTCATGTCACAGAAGAGCCCCCTCGAGTATAAAGCTGGTACGCCGTGGTGCAGCAATCCGAAAATGCTTAGCTAAGAATCGGCCCTGACCCCAGTGGCGGCCCGCGTCGGCCATTCGCGGGCGGGAAAAAAGGTCCCCCATTATTAGCGGCAATCTGCAACCTTTCAATCATGATGACGGTGTAAAGCCCAGCGAGGCCCACCCCTCCACCCCCCCCCCCCTCCCCCGCCTTATCGACCAGATCGACTGCCTGCCGTGTCCCTGTCTGCGTCTGAATGCAAATGCATGCACATGCACACCTACCCGACTAAACCCTTCCTCTTGCCTCGACCGTCTTCAACCTCTCCTCCCATTCTACACCGACTCGACTCGATCAGCCGACAATCTCACCTCTATCGATTTGGGGTTGTCTCCATCAATTTACTCTAGTACCATCTGCCGCCCGACCTCTGCCTAACGACCACGATCCGAATAATCTCGACTGCCCCTCCAACATCGCCAGACCGCCTCACCTTCGGATCCCCGCCACCATACTACATCACGCCGCCCTCGATCAAGAACCTACCGACACAATACCTCTCTCGAAGTCAAACCTCGACGTTTGAAACAGTTCATCCGCCCAAATGTCCCGATGGATCCCTCCGACAACATGCTACTCCACCTGAGGAGGAGCAATAGCTCCTCCTCGTCCCTCCATTTCAAGCCTCGCGACCGCAAGCTCCGGCTTCTCGTCGCTGCCACCGGCCCTCGAGACACATCATGGGCCAGTGCTCTCGTCGTCCGTCTCTCCAAAAACCCCGGCATTGAGATGCGCGCCATCGTCGATGACGTTATCCCCCGACTCAGCCAGACCATCATCGTCATGCAGAACCGCCCCATGGTCGCCCCTCTCGTTGCCGGTGCCGACTCCGAGTCGAAATCCGAAATGGACGATATCGAGTTCTACCGCCAACAAGCCTTTGGCCTCGTCGAGTGGGCTGATCTCATGGTCCTCGTGCCGATCGATGCCGACAACCTCGCCAAGATGATGGCCGGCATTGCCGATACCCTCCTTCTCGAGGTTTTGCGCGGATGGGACTCGGCCAAGAAGATCCTGCTCGTGCCCGGCATGAGCACGCACATGTGGGAGAACCCCGTCACGAAGCGCCAGATGAGCAAGATCCACCGCAAGTGGCATTGGCTGCGGCCCATGCCTCCCATCCTCTGGCACTATGACGACAACCCGAAAGCACCAAAGCGGATTGTCAACTGGTCCGCCTTCAACGACATCCTCAGCATCATCAAGAACCAGGCTGACCTCATGGGCCTCGGCCGTGACGTCGACGTCGTCTCCCATCTCTCGGGCAACCTGACTGCCTCTCCAAATCGACCCATCCACTCCAAGCTACCCCCCGAAATCTGGACCATCATCCTCGACTTCACACAGGATTGGGAGCTTGCTCAGGCTCTCGGCGTCTACACCAACGCTGTAATGCCACATCCCTGGGCTCTCACGCCCAAGGATCCCCGCGACCCGATCCAAGTCTACGCCCATGAGCTCGAGTGGCTCGTCCTCACCTGCAACTCCCCCGCCATCTGCAAAAAGCTCCTGCAGTCGCCACCCGCCCTCCACGACCTCCCCGCCCTCGTCATCAAGCTCATCATCCGCTTCTCCCTCATCGACGTCCTCGCCTGGATGGAAGCCAACCGCCCCGACCTCTTCAAGGCATTCGACGGCAAGGTCCTCCCAACCAAGGCATCCGCCTACTACGGCCGCCCCGACGTCCTCGACTACTGGAAGCAATCCCACTTCTTCCACCACGGCGCCGCCCGCGCCCCGCGCACCGACGCATCAGACCTCTACGACGCCGAGGCCCTAGACGGCGCCTCTAAGAACGGCTACGTCCGCGTCCTCGACTGGTGGTGGCGCCGCTCGGGTCTGCCCCTCGTCTTCACCGAGGCGGCGCTCGAGCAGGCGTCCGGCAAGGGTCACCTGATTGTGCTGGAGTGGTGGCGCGACGCCGCGGCGCAGGACGACCGCATCGTGCTGAGGCCGGGCAAGTCGCTTCTCTGGGCGGCGCAGCATGGCCAGGCGGCCGTTATCCGGTGGTGGGTCGCGTCGGGCATTCCCGTCGCGCACGGCGACAGCGTTGCCAAGATGGCGAGTCGGTGGGGACAGGTTGAGGTGCTCGAGCTTTGGCGCCAGTTGAAGGGGGACGATAAGCTCGTCTTTGATGCAGAGGTGCTTATCCAGCCGACGATTCATCAGCATGTTGATGTGCTCGAGTGGTGGCGCCGGTTTGCGCATGGTGAGCTCGATGGCATGGACGGGCGGCGTCATCGCGTTGAGTACCGGACTTGCGATATCGAGGAGGCGTTGGAGGATAGCATTGGTGATCAGGAGAAGGTGCGGCGCTGGTGGGCGCGGGTCGGCCTCAACTTGGGGTTGAGGAACATTGAGTGGATGAGGACGAAGTGTCTTTAGGCTGTTGGGTCTTGGCCTGGAGCCATGCGTGATTCTTGACGTGGTATATGGACTTGGGGTACGCGTTTTTCTTCGGGATGATTCAAGCATGGCGTTTGGACGGCGGAGACACTCATGAACCGAAAAAGTTGGATTTTCTTCCCACGGGATATCATTTAGAGGGAGCGCGCAGATTGTATGGATATCAGGGGGGGTATATTCCTCGTTATGCAGCATAAGTACCAATCAAGTATGTGTAATTACATCCGTCGCGATCATCATCGCATCAATTTGTGCTCGTCCATTCCAAGCTTCACATCGCGTCCAGTCTTGATATTGCAAAGTCATGCTTAGAGGGCCAGCGCCACACCGAACAGGAGAGCCGCCGCGAGGACGAGCCAGCTGACGCTCCGCTGCATGCCGCTCGAAGGAGGAGGGTCAGAGTTCGATCCCGCGGTCGCCTCGGGAGCTTCCGTGGTGGTTGAGGAGCTCGAGGAGCTCGAGGAAGAGGAAGTGGTAGAGGGAACGGCCACGGGCGTGGGAAGCTCAGTGTCGTCGTCACCAGTGACAGGAGAGAAGGTGGGTGTCGGCGCGGAATCCGGCGACGTGGTGGCATCGTCGTCATCACCGCTGCTGCCACCGCCGCCGCCGCCACCACCACCACCACCTCCGCTGCCGAGGCCGCACTTCCACTCGGAGCCATCCTGTCTGCAGGTCGCGCCGGCGTCGCAGTAGTAGCCGTCGCTGGAGCAGCATACTGATCCTTCGGGCATGCACCGGTCGCCGCAGGTTTCCTTGCCGGACGGGCAGCCGGAATCATCACCTCCGCTGCTGCCGCCGCCGCCGCCGCCGCCGCCGCCGCCGCCTCCGGATCCGCCGGGGGAGCAGTAGCCGTCGCTCAGACAGGTGTCGCCGGCGTCGCAGTAGGAACCGGGCGAGCAGCAGTTTGCGCCGGCGGGCATGCACCACAGGGATCCGCACTCCTCTTGTCCGGTAGGGCAGCCGTCATCGCCGCCACCTCCTCCTCCGCCGCCGCCTCCTCCGCCGCCACCGCCGCCGCCGCCGCCGGTCGAGCACTTGCCGTCGCTAGTACATGTCTCGCCGGCAGCGCAGTGGTATCCGTTGCCGCAGCACACGGCTCCCTCGGGCATGCACTGGCTGGCCCCGCATGCCTCCTGGCCCTCGCTGCAGCCGGAGGGATCGCCGGTGCAGATCTTGCCGAGGGGGCAGCAGCCGCCCGAGTCGCACGAGGTGCCGATGTCGCAATAGCTGCCGTTGCCCCAGCCGCAGCATATGCCGGAGAAGGGGGCGCACCATTCCGCGTCGCACTCGACGCCGCGAAGGCCGCAGCCGTCCTGGCGCTCGGAGAGGATGCCGAGGAGGGGATGAGGCACCGGGTTGCGGGGCGTGTTGGCGGAGCGGGAGGAGATGTGGGGAAGAGGGACGGCGAGCGAGAGAAGGGGTTTGGAGGACTTGACGGCTGGCGCCTGGCGTTCGGGATAGGTGAGGGAGGTCGCCTGAACGAGGGGGAGGAGGAGGAGGGCCGGGAGAGATAGACGCATACTGGGCGGTTTCTTCGGTCTTGTCTCTGGGTGAGTGATCTTGTCTCTGGGTGAGTGATGTTTCTGAACCTTGGGGCTGTTGTAGAGAGAGGCTCACAAGGCCAAAGAAGATGAGCTTGAGAAAGAGAGTCAGTACCGGCGGCACCACGTGGGCCATCATTCGGGGGGTTGTTGTTTATATATACGCCACTCGAGCGCCCTCTGCTGCAAGGCGCCGCCCTTCAAGCCTGGGGAAATATCGACAAGAGTCATCGCGACCAAGGTCCAGAGATTCCAGCCAGGCCGGGGGCCGGGACCTCGGAGCAGCTGGCAGCCTCGCGGTCCCTGGTCCTTGGAAATTGATGGGAGTTGCCTCGTAGGGGTCAAGATCAACAGGTCTGGCAGCGCGCCAATAGGACGGCCGTCACGAGGCAGACTCGAGCCCTGCGAGGTATTGCCTGCACGCCTTATGATGGAGTTGCAGCTAGACTGCAGGCCTACTTGCAGTTAGACTGCAGGCCTAGCTGCAGCTTATTAGCTGCCCTCGGTGTCCAGAATCAGGCCCTTCTTCCTGGAGGGGGGTGGGGATGAGGGTCAATTTCTTCGGTGTTGGCCTGCGGGATCATCAGAGTCCCGGACGATCTCGCTTGTCGTTGCTTGGTTTCACCACAGTCAGCTCGCATTCAGACAATGTAGTTGAGCTGCAGTGAAACGGTCAAGAGCCGCACTCTGCAGGCCCAGGAGCAGTCCTTGAAGAACGTTGAAGACATGGTCAAGTTGATGTCTTGGCAAGATCGAGGGCAATGCAACGAAGCCAGAGAGCCTCATCCTCATCAAGATGGCGGCCTGAAGATGTCCATGCTCTCACCACCATGTTCCTCATTCACAGCAAATTGGCGAATGGCAGTCGGCGGCGAAAGTACCCCTGGTCGGTTGAGGCGGTCTGCTTATGCCCAAGGCGGCATAAAGAGGCGCCGTTTTTTGCGGGAAAAAGAGGACGAGAGACGCTACTCATTAGTAGAGGCGCCAGCAAGGCCACAGCCAGCGCCACCGACGGAGGGTTTTGTCAAAAGAATCAGGGCCACGTCGAATCACTCAATGGGGTGGACTGCATGGCATAGGATCCGTGGCTTGGCCATGGCTGTGCCTGGGTTCGACGTCGCGCATCGGGGATGTTGCCCAGAGTCGTTGCATGGAGCATACGAACTTTGGCGTGCAGTTGATGGTGTGGTGTGTTGATGGCTTGAAGCCCAAGGTGAGCTGTTGGGGGGGCGAAGCTGTCCATGGTGGTTATGAGCTGCATGCGTGGACATGCGGTGAAGGACAGACGCGAGCGACCCTTCGCTTCCCGGGTCATGATCGTGGGCTGTGCTCGGGAGGTGAAGGTGGGTGGATGACTTGGCAGTCAAGACCCGAACTGAACTATTGAACTATTGACCTTCTTTTCGGTTGCCGATCAATGATCAACGGGTGAACGTCCTCTCTCAGGCTCCCAGGCTCCCAGGCTCCCAGGCTCCCAGGCTCTCAGGGCTGACGGGCTAGCAGGGGGGGTAGGCAGCAAGGTGAGGCCATCTGTGCGCTGTTCGTGGTGACAGAGAGCAGTATTCGCCAGTTGCAAGAGGAGGGAATGCCAGGAAAGTCAAGGTTGGGGGAGTTGTAGGATTCGGAGCTGAAAGAGCGGGAGGGGTAGCTTATCTCCACATAGCTGCACCTGACATGAAGCTGATGCCGATCCCAGGCGGCTTCCGCGAGAGTGCCTTTGAATCGCTCATTTCTGTGAACGAAAGAAAGCATGTTGCAACCGGTGTCAAGAGGAAGTGTCAAGCATGCCTGGCAGTGTCTGTGCACATCGGAAGAAGAGACAAAGGCAACACGTGATGGTACAACATGGCGTTCTTCACCAATCGGGATGAAAGGAAAAGAAGGATAGAAAAAAGTATCAAAGAAAGTCAGTCCCATGGAATAGTCAGTCAATGATAAAGATCCCTCTGATTTCTGATGATTTTGGACAAGAAAACAAAATGAAAAGATTTGATATGGTATGGAAGACCATGCCACATCATTTGAAGCGACAGCAGCAGGGTTCGAACCTGCGCGGGCGAACCCATGGGATAGGTATGATGTTTCATTCAAGTCCCACCCATTAACCACTCTGGCATGCTGCCCTGAGTTGGAGATCCGGTCTGGGATACGGATAGTTAATGTCACCACACCCACTGCGACCTCCTCAGCCAATCGCTTACGGTCCCTCTCTAACCTGTGTAGACTTAGTGTGCGATGTGTGATCTGTGTAAGGTGAGGTAGTGTGTCAGCTCTCAGACCAGGCATACCGGGCGACCGGTTTCCTCTTCATCCCATATCGACGAACTTCATGCACGAGAATGCCAGATAAACCTGAATCCAATAATCCATATTGACTGTTCTCTTTCACCAGAGCGACGCCAACCCAAGCTGTCTGGTGGAGCAGGCGTCTTGGTTGGGGCACAAGCTTGCTGGTGGATCAGTCGGCAGAACTTCGGGTGGAGGGAGCTCCCTCCAGCTCTTGCCCCACAGGAAGTCCATTGGCCACTTGCCTTTGTTGGACCAGCCTGCCTAAGCTGCAGCTTCTTCTACCTTCCCTTGCAGCCTCGCGATTCTGGACAGGAAAACAACCACCAGCCGAAGCCTCGTCGAGCTTCATTCAAGTCACCACGACCTCGACTCCCCCTCTGTTCGGAGCCCTTTTCAACTGAGGAAGGCGCCGAGAACCGCATCCATCGACTTGACAGGATCCTTTTCTTTGTCCACCTTAGCGATTTCGCGCCGACTGAATCAACCTTTAATCCAAGCCGCGGGGTGTTCCCGGACGCGACAACATCAATTCCTACCGCCATATTCGTATCGCCTAGACTCGACGCAGTCGCAATCCTCATGACGGCTTATCTTGACTACTAGCGCGACGAAATGGCAGCAGCTGCTGTTGACACTGGCAGAATAGCCGGCCACCTTGGCCTGGCTGAATCTGCTGTGCAGACCATCACCACCGACCCAACACCCGAACTCGTCGCATCATTCCTACAGGCCTTGATCGCCAAGGCGGATGAATTTGACGAAGTCTACAACGCGAAACTCATGCTCGACGTCGAGCTCGAAAGCGCCCACCGCAACGCCGAAGAGAGATGCCGAAATGCCAAGGCAACTGCCGACAAAGCTCTGAAGGACGTCGAAGAGGTCCGCCAGAAGCTCCGTGAGGAGGGTATGGCATCAACTTCTTATCCACTGCTTTCCAGTCTCACACAACGGCTGACCTAGCACTTTTCAGAGACGAAACGCCAGGATGTCGAGAACGAACTGCAATCTCTCAAGTCAAGGGGTTCTGACCATGACTCTGAGATCACCACCCTACGCGACCGCATCGAATCGCTACAGTCCTCTAACAGGGCCAATATGGCACTCCTGGAGTCGCGCAACGCACGCGATTCTGAACTCTCCGACGAGCTCGCCAAGCAGCACCAGAAGAATGTTCAGCTCAATAAGGAAATCACTTCCCTCCAAACCTCTCTCCAGGCCGCCCAGGCAGCCGCAAGCAGTGCTAAGTATCGCGAGGATTCCGTGCAGCAGCAACTCGATCTCGCGCGACGCAACAGCGAATGGTTCGAGAACGAACTCAAGACGAAGAGCGAGGAGGCCTTGAAGTACCGCAAGGAAAAGGGAGCGCGCATCGCCGAACTCCAGCGTCAGAACGAAGATGCGAAGTCGGAGGCCGAAGCCCTCAAGCGAAGCGAACAACAACTACGCGACCGCCTCGATGCCGCACAAGCCAAGGCAGAAGAGGCCCTCACCAAGCTGCAGCAGCAACAGGAAGCTTTCGCACGCACTGAGGAGAGCTACAAGCATGAATTGGAGAGCAAACAACGCCTTGTCGACATGGCCAACCAACTGACGAACAACCACAAAGCCCGTGTCCAGCAACTTGAGGGCGAGCGGGAGAACCTCAACCAGAAGCACGTCAACGATATCAAACGCCTACAACAGCAGCTCGAACAGGAGAAGGAGAACTGCCGCATCCTCGAAGAGAGGGTTGGCCAACTAGAGGGAGAGATCGACGAGTTGCAGGTGCGCATGGAGCAGGCACCTCCGCCTGCTTCAGCTCCGTCCGCTCCTTCGACACCCCGACCCAACGGATCACTCACGGCCCGAGCCGCCTCTCCATTCGCTACTCCTGGCTCTGTCCGTAGCAGGACTGCCATCACTGCCACTCAGGCTATCGAGGAGCTGTACAAGGTCAAGGGGCAGCTTGCCGGCGAGAAGCGACGCAACCAGCAATTGGCTGAAGAACTCGATAATATGATTGCGGTTCTGGAGGCTAAGACTCCTGAAATCGAGGAACTCCAGGCTGAGACGGATGCTCTGAGAGCCGAGATCACCAAGATGTCACAGTTATCGGAGCAGAGTTACGAAGAACGCGATGCCGCAAAGAAGTCAGCCCGCAAGGCTGAGAGTGCCCTCTCCACTTCCAAGGCGGAGGCCCAGATCCTTCGCAGCCAACTTCGCGACCTCAGCACCCAGATTCAAATGCTCGTTTTCAACATGCATGCCCGCGAGAAGGGCTTAGAGCAACTCACTCGCGAAGAAACGCTCCGACTCGAGCAGCTTGCTCGGGGCGAGGTCACCGAGAACGCGCTGTCAGACATGTCCGATACCAATCAGTTTATCACCCAGAAGTTTGTTGTTTTCAAGGATATCCAGGAATTGCAAGAGAAGAACCAGGAGTTGCTTCGCGTCACCCGAGATCTTGCTGACAAGATGGAGAACGAGGAAGCTCGTGCGGCGAAGGACCAGGCTGCTCACGACAGCCAGCTGGTTGACGAACTCAAGACCCAACTTGCCAACCTCATGGACGAACGCCAATCCCTGCGGACGACGACGGAAAGCTTTAAAACCGAACGTGACATGTTCCGACGCCTTTTGCAACAGAAGAACACGTCTGGCGAGTTGGACTCCATACTCGGAAGCTCCGCCAACGATGGACAGCGGCTCCCTCTCGTTAGTATCGAGGATGAGCAGGGTGACGGGGTCTCTCCCCAAGTCGCATTGCGGGATCTCCAGGCTCAGTTCGACTCGTACCGGGATGATGCTGAAGCCGTCCGGCAGTCCTTGCGGGACCAGGTTGATAAGGTGTCGGGAGAAAAGAACACTCTGCAGGCAGAGGTCGCCAAAATTTCAAGCCAACTCACTCTGGCAACCGAGAGATACGAGATGCTGCATTCCAACTTTGTGGCACTCCAGACCGACAACAAGGAGTTGCAGAAGCGTTCTCAGGTACTTTCCGAGGGCGCTGCCAAGCAAGATATACGCACACAACAGGTTGCCGAGGAGCTCATCGAAGCGCGTGGCCTCGTTGAGAGCATGCGCAACGAAACTGCCAACCTTAAGGCAGAGAAGAAATTGTGGAAGGACATCCAGGACCGACTCAACCAAGACAACGAAAGCCTCGTGCAGGAGAAGGCCCGCCTCAATGGTCTTCTCGCCACTCATCAGTCTCTTCAGAACGAACGCGATATCAGCGAATCTGAAGCACGCCGCAAGTCACAATCCAGAATCGACAGCCTGGAGTCTGAGCTATCCGACACGAAGCGGAAGCTGTCCGAGGAGTCTGAAGAAGGGAAGAAATTGCAGTTGAGGAAGGAGTTCGATGCCAGAGAAGCACAGAAGCGGATTGATGAGCTCTCCGGCAATCTCAGCCAGATCCGGGAAGAGCACGTCGCCATCAAGACAAGCCGCGATCATCTGCAAGCTCGAGTGGACGAGCTGACGATCGAGCTGCGCAGCGCGGAAGAGCGGTATGGCCGCCTGCAACCCCGCCCTACACCGCGCCCAGGCAGCTTCGCCGCAGAGGCGACGCAACCTGACCACGACAATGAAAGTGAAGTTCGCGACCTTATCAACGAAGTTGCCGACCTCAAGCGCGACCTGGAACTTGCTCGTGCTCATCTGGAAAACGCCAAGGAGCAAGCTGAGCAGTACAAGAATCTCAGTGAAGAGAATGAGAAGGCGTTGTCCGAGTTCACCGACTCACAGGAGCAGTTTCAGCAAGAGATCGAGTCGACCCTGCAGGCCAAGGATGCGAAGATCAAGGAGCTTGAGCAGCGTGTCGAAGATGTATCTGCTGAGCTGGCCAACTCGAACAAGGAGCTCTCGACCCTCAGAGACGCACAAGGCGAGGTAGCTCGGAAGTTTGAAGACGAGAAGAAGATTCTTGAAGAGGAATTGGAAAGGCTCAAGGCTGCTGCAGAACGTCACTCAGAAGCTGCCAAGCATCACCGTGATGACATGCGTCTGCAGCAGGAAATCACGACCGGGATCCAGAAAGACTATGAACATGAGCTTATGAAGCACGCCGAGGCCGCCCAGCAAGCGCAGCAATTGCGCGCCGAATACAACCAGCTCAAGAGTCAGACGGCAACCCTGAGGGCCGAAGCCGAGTCGGCCAAGGTCACTCTGACACAGTCCCAGGGCTCGTGGGAAGACAGGCGACTGCATTTGGAACAGGAAATTTCCGAACTCAAGGCTCGCCGTGAAGACGCCAATGCACAGAACAAGCTCTTGCATCAGCAACTCGAGAGCGTCACGGCGCAGTTCTCCGCGCTCAAGCAAAACCGAACATCCGCCACCGACAACAACGCGGACTCATCCGAGGCAGGGGCGTCATCCGACAATGCCATTGACGGTCTGCGAGAGCTCAACTCATACCTGCAACGCGAGAAGGACATTCTCGAAGTGCAATACGACCTCAAGGTGCAGGAATCAAAGAGGCTGCAGCAGCAGCTCACTTACTCGCAGTCACAGCTGGAGGAGACGCGTCTCAAGCTCGATCAGGAACGTCGAACTTCAGCCGAGAGTGGCCAAAGTTCCCTCGCCCACAAGGATTTGATGGAAAAGATCAACGAGCTAAATCTCTACCGCGAAAGCAGCGCTACTCTTCGCAACGAGCTCACTCAATCCAGAGCTCAGATCGCCGAGAAAACCGCCAAGATCGAGGAGCTCGAGGGCAGGGTCCAGCCACTGGAGGCCAAGATTGAGGAAATTGAAACGCAGAAGAGCTTTCTTGAGGAAGAGATCAAGCAGATCCAGGAAGACCGCGACCGTTGGCAGAAGCGCACCGAGGGCATGTTCACCAAATACGGTCGTGTCGACCCCGCCGAGATGGACCAGCTCAAACAGACAATTGCCGAACTCGAGACCGAACGCAATGCTCTCAAGGAGGCCGAAGCCCCGCTCAGGTCACAATTGGATGAGCTGCAAACAGTCCTGGATGGAGAGAGGAGTAACTGGCAGAACACACGCCAGAAGCTGACGGAGCAGTTCAAGGAGCGATCGAAGAAGCTCTCGGGCGACAAGAACGAGGCGATTGCTGAGAAGAACAACGTCCAGGCCCAATTGGATGCGGCCCAGTCTGAGCTTGAGCGAGTGAAGAATGAGCTTGGTGCCTCGAGCACGCAGGGCGAGCAGGTGCCACAGCTCCAGGAACAGCTAAATGCGGCGAGCAGCGAGGTTCAACGACTGCAGCAGGAGCTCGAGACTGCGTCATCGCAAAGATCGCAGTACGAACAGCAGATCCTGTCGTTCCAGCAGCAAGTTCAGCGTCTGCAGCACGATGCCCAGGCCAACCAGTCGGCATCAGCCCAGCCGCCAGCAGTCAACACAGACCCTTCTACTTCCGCTTCCGCGGATGTCGCCGCGCAGTTGGAGCAGAACCTGGCGAACTTGCGCCAGGAGCTCGATAACATGACTGCCCAGAAACAGTCTGCCACCCAAGAGCTCGAAGGCCTACGATCCGAGCTACAAAGCGCCGTAGCTGCCAGAGATGAGGCGCAGCAGAAGGCCAACGAGCTTGCACAACAACAAAGCCAAAACACCGGCTCAGCGCAAGAGTCTGCCGAACCGGGCGAGGTCACCGCGCAGACTGTCAACAACACCCTGTCCGACGAGGAGCGCAAGGCATTGGAGGACAAGATTGCTGCGGCTGAGGCCAAGGCTGCCGAGTGCGAGACGAAGGCATCGGAGTGTGAGGCTAAGATGAAGGCCATCGAGGAGAGCCAGGCGCAGACGTTGAAGGAGCGGTCTGACAAGATGAGGAACGCCCTGAATGATAAGTTGCGTCAAGACAGGCAAAAGCTGGAGCAGGAGTTCCAGACCAGAATCGACCAGGAGAAGATCATCTGGCAAGCAGAGCGCCCAGCCGCCCCAGTCGCGGCTTCCTCTCAAGAGCAGCCTGTTGCATCGACGCCGGTCAAGAAACAGGATCCTGAACCGACGCCGAACACACCTACCGTCAACTCTCAGCTTTCTGATGGTGAAGTGAGAAAGCTTCTCGCAACCAACCCGACTGCTAAGAGCATCTTCACGGCGAACCTCAAGAAAAAGCTCGAAGAGCACTCTGCCAAGGCAGAGACAGCCCTGAAGGCAGAGTATGAGGCCAAGATTACCACTGCCAGGGAGGAGGGTCAAACCCTTGCACAGAAGAAGTCGGCCCTGCAAATCAACATGCGGGACAATCAAGTCAGGACAGCGAACGCGAAGCTTGAGGTGGTTTCTACCGCCGCAGCCGCTACGCCTGCTAGACCTGTTGGCGAAGTCTGGGAAGAGGCCAAGGTGGCTAAGCCTGCCCCTGCGCCTGCGGCTCAGCCAACTCCTGCGCGCGCCCCTGCAAACGCTCAACTCAGCAACACTCCTCGCATTGCGTCTGGGTCACCTGCGCCGGCAGCCGCTCCAGCCACGAACATTGGTAAGTCAAGATCGTCAGTAATCCGATCAACCGGTACAAAGTCTTACTCTTCCTTAGCCACACCAAGCAAACCGCCGCCCGCACAAGTGCCGGCCACGGGACCAAAGCCAACGACAACAGCCACGACCAATATTCCGCAGCCGGGCCACAAGGCGGCAATGACCAACGCTGCCGAAGCCCAGCCAACCATACCGGCCGTGGCCAACCCTTTCGCGGCCAGTGGCAACGCCTCAAGCCTGCCAGCAAATCCATTCGCCAACGCCGCTGCTGCGAATGCTGCTGCTGCGGCGGCTGCCAGCACGAACGCGGCTGCAGCTACACAAGCTCAGCCAAACCAGCCTACGGTCAGAAGTGGTATTCCGATCCCTGGTCGCGGCGGTACTGCCGGCCGCGGCCGCGGCACATATCAGGCACCCGGACATCGCGTATCAAGTGGTGGTCCCAATGAGCGTGGCGGATTCGCCGGCCGCGGTCGAGGCCGTGGAGGGCACGCACAAGGAGGGCCATTGAACCCGGGTGCAAACGATTTCCAGCCAGGGACCAAGCGCCCGAGGGGTGACGGAGAAGCAGGAGGTGGTGCCAAGAGGGCACGGGGCAGTCATTGACGAGCTACCTAGACGAGAGTAGGATGAAGAAGGGACGGCGGGTGGACATGCCGGGGCTTGTCCCGAGCTTTTTCCTTTGTACTAATACACCCTCGTTGCTTGGACTCGGGACAGCAGTCTGGTGGTCACGGACGGTTTTGGGGGCAGAAAAGCACAAGTGGGTTGTTATCCACGTGTACAACTAGCACGCACACATTATTGACGAAATGGGATTTTCTTGTGTCTGTAGACAATGATCTTGTCTTTCAACTCTACCCTGCTAGACTTGTGACTGTCGCAGTGACGACATGAATATGTTGGGTCGGGTTCTTGACATTGGACTTGAAGTGAGGTTGACGGTGTGCAACTCATGCTCAGATCATCACGAGGTCTAATGGTGGCTGAGGCGAACGGTCTTTCGGCCATGGAATCGAGACCAGGGAAATCATTGGCATCCCAGATCTTTTTCTTCTTGACCCTACTTGAATGGGTTGGGCTTGGCTGCTGATGCGCTGCTGAATCGGGATATTGCCGGTTGCTTCGTACGCCACGGTGCGTGGTGACTCCTCGCCGTGGTAGGACTGTGAAGGTTCTCGACGTTTCCA
The DNA here is from genome assembly GCA_002851675.1 of Verticillium nubilum. Taxonomy (NCBI): domain Eukaryota; kingdom Fungi; phylum Ascomycota; class Sordariomycetes; order Glomerellales; family Plectosphaerellaceae; genus Verticillium; species Verticillium nubilum. The sequence goes on from NMXI01000101.1 coordinate 183,574, forward strand.
TCGATTGAGAGGAGTAGTCTTCTTGGCGAGTTCCTTGAATATGGAGGCAGGTATTGAAGGGTCCTCGCTAGATACCACGGTACGCGAGCCAGCATTCGTGATCGCCAGTGCAGTGCAATCGCGTTCTCTCGATCAGCAACATTGTTGAGAGAGGTAACACCATACTATTCGTGTGCAAGCCGTTTGTTCCTCCTCTGCGGTCGGCGTCGCGCAGCATTGGGCGGGTCGCTGCCGGCGTCCCGCCCACATGAGTTGATAAACCCGGGCCGGTGCTTCGCGGTGGAAATGTGGGGTCGAGGATGTCATCTCACGGCATGGCTTGTTTACTCGCGCGAAGAACCCCCTCCAAAGGCAAAGCGGGGTGGGCCATGACGGCTGGCGCGCGGGATGTAGGAGGGAAAGAGTCATTTGTGATTCATAAGCGTGGGGAACAGCCAGTGTGAATATTAAAGGGGAGGTAAACACCCACTCTACAGGACAAGACAGGAACTTGGTGTCGAAGGCCTGACTCATAACCACCAGAACCACAACATTGTAGTACAGACACTTCAGAATGGGTTCGAACAACACGATGATGTCAGATGAGGTGGCGAGGAGCTGGTATCGGGATGGCTACATGATATCTACGAATCGAGGCCTCATTCAAATCAATGCCCTCAACGCCGCTCTCGAGTCGGACGTCATGTGGTGGGCCAAGGCCTTGCCGCAGGATGTTCTCAGGAAGATGGTCAACCACTCTCTCTGCATCGGCTTGTACAAGCTGCCCGATTCCACGTCCAACATTGCCGGTATGAGTTTGACTCTCCCTCTTTTCCTGCTTCATTCGCTTATGCTTCCCCTCGCGCAGGCAGAACAGACCCCCAGATGGTCGGCTTTGGCCGCCTTGTGACCGACTATGTCAGCTCCGGCTACCTGACTGACGTCTACGTTCTACCCGAGCACCAGGGCCAGAGGCTAGGCCACTGGATGATGGGATGCCTGAATGAGGAGCTGCAAGCGTGGCCCGAGCTGCGCCGCGTGCTGCTTGTGTCCTCGTCGCTACAGGGCAATAAGATGTACGAGAAGACGCTCGGGGCGCGGGACTGGAACGAGTCGACGAGCGGGCTGTTTCTGCTGCAGGCGACGGGAGGAGGGGTCAGGGCGAAGCCGCACTGAGAGTATTGCGCGGGGTCGGGGGTCGCACGAGTGCGCAGATTTATGCAAATTGAAGTTGTTCAGCTCTTGATTGCGGTCTTGCCGTAGGCGCCGCCAGCGGCCTTTCTCATTTCGAGTGCGCGCTTGTAAGGAGGTGCAGTAGGAGGCTGGACGGGGTCTAGGGATACGTGGTTGTCGGGGAGCTGGTAGGAGGCGTCCGAGTCGAAGGCCGAGAGATCTCCGCAGGCGATGAAGGGCGCGATCCATCGGATGTTCTTGTCCATATCGGATGTCTCATCTGTATCATCGTAGGCCTCCACCTCCATGACGTCTTGTCCGAGCCTGGCAGACGTCGCTGTCGGAGTGCCATCCCACAATCCCGTCGATGGGTTCTGGTACAGAGCATCGGCGACAACGGGCAGCTGACCCTTCCTCTCCTCAACCATTTCCGGCACGTGGTGGCCGACGCCGAGGGGGTTTTCGAGACTTGCCTTGAAGCCTGGCGGCGGCTGGAAGTTGATGCACACGATGAATGCCTCGACGCTGCTCGCGCGCGATGAACGCGGCTTCGCGACGATGACCTTTTCGAAGAACACCTTGAGCTGGGCGTAGAGGACGTCGACATTGCGTCCCCTGAAGATCTTGGCGACAAACTTGCCGCCAGGCTTGAGAACGCAGAGGGCGAGGTTCAGGGCGGCGAAGAGAAGCTGGGACTGGACGTAGATGTCGAGGTCGTGCAAGCCCGTGACATCTGGGGCGCCATCGCTGATGACGAGGTCCACCGGGTGTGCCGCGTTCTTGCTTTGGGAGGCCGCATCGTAGTCTGGGTCGAGGGCCTTGAGGAGAAGTGGAACAGTGGCGGGGTGGGTGATGTCTGCGCGGAGGGTGATGACGCCCGGGAGGGGGGAGATGGGCTGGAGGTCGATTGACACGATCTTCACGTCGTCCCTGGGGCTCGTGGCGCCTGCGGGTGTTGTCATGGGCTCGTCAATGGCTGATGCCTCGGTAGGGAAAACTTTGAGCATCTGCTGACGGAAGCTGGCCTCGCGATCTTGCCATGCTGTGCGACCGAATCTCTCGCCCTTGATGAGGACACGAGACAGGACTTGGGACCAGCTGCCTGGTGCGGCGCAAAGATCCACCACTCGGGTCACACCATTGAAGAGATCGAATTCTGTCTGAGTTTAGCCGATGATCAATCATGTGAAGTATGAGGAGGGGTCTCACCTTCATCAAGTTGCAGCAGCTTGAAGGCACTCCTCGCACGCCATCCCTGCTCCTTGGCCAGCCTGTAGTAGGCATCGCGCTTATCCTTGGATGTCTTGCCCATATTTTCTGCGTCGAGGAGCCGATGTGAGTGGAGCGTGGGGTGTTGAGTGCAGGGGCTTGATGCTTGGTGCTGCTGAACGAAGCTCAGCAAAAGACTCACACGAGAATTTTTGGTGGAGGGGCAGAATGCAGAGGGGCAGAGGGGCAAGTGGAGCTTGGGGCAGGGGCAGAGGGGCTACAGTAAGGCTGATTTAAGGTGTGGTCAGTGCGATCCGGGGATTGCTCGGAGAAAAGAAGGGCCTTCGACTTTTTTTTTTCTGGCAGGTCCCGCGGTGCAGGTACTCTTTCCCTCTGGTGCTGCGACTTGTGCTGGACCCCCGCCAAGACATCGCGACAGAAACAATTCGCAGTCACGTCGGCTACTTCAATCACCATGGCGCCCATTCAGAAAAACAAGCGCAAGGCCGCGCCGAAGACTGGCCCCGTCGACGCCCCTCCGAAGCGCCAGAAACTCGCCAAGACTCTGGCAGTCCCCAAGAAGCGCAAGGCTGTCGCTGCTGAGAAGTTGCCATGGAAGAAGATCGATGTCCACGAGATGTTTGACGACGCTGAGGGTTTCTATGCTCTGGAGGCAATTGAGGGCGTCGATGTCGTCAGGAATGGCGACCACATCGAGTTTGTACGCAGCTCACCGAATGTGCCCCCGATTTGTTTCCCAATGCTAACCCCAACAGCATGCAGTGGAAGAGGACCTTCAGAAGCAAACCGATGAAGCCGCCGCCGCCAACAAGGACGACGATGAGTTCCAGGGCTTCAGTGACGCTGAAGCCTCCACCGAAACAAAGCCCGACGCCGAGACGAAACCTGGAAAGGCCACGAAGGGCGCCAAAAAGGTCGCCGGCCTAGCCGAAGCGACAAATGTCACCGATACCGATCCCCGCGAGGAGGCGGCGGCCAGGGCGGCCGAGAACGGCGAAGTTCCCGGGCAGAAGCCCAAGAACAAGAAAGAGAAGAAGCGAGAGAAGCAGGAGAAGAAAAAGGAGAAGTTGGAACAGAAGATCAAGGCCCAGCCTGTCAAAAAAGACGCTGCTCTAGAGAGTAACGTCTTCTCCACCCTGGAAGAGGCGGAAGATGACGCGGAAGACCTGGACATGTCTGAATGGATGGACCTCAACCTATCGCCCGCCATCATCGCCACGATACGTCGTTTGAAATTCTCGAAGCCGACCACTATCCAAGCTGCTGCCATCCCACACGTGCAGGCTGGACACGACGTCATCGGTAAGGCCTCCACGGGTTCCGGAAAGACCCTGGCCTTCGGCATCCCCATTGTCGACAAGTGGTACGAGAAGCATGGCGAGGAGCAAGAATCGACCATGGAAACTGATGAAGCGCCAGAGGCGAAGGCTCCCCTGGCCCTTATCATCTCGCCCACGCGCGAGTTGGCCCATCAGATCATGAAACACATCAAGGAGCTTTGCGCCGGTCTGTCCAAGCAGCCGTACGTGTGTTCCGTCACTGGTGGTTTGTCAGTCTACAAGCAGCAGCGCCAGCTAGCCAAGGCTGACATTGTTGTCGGTACGCCTGGTCGTCTATGGGAGGTTCTGAGCACGAACAAGACAGTCATGGAGTCCTTCAAGAAGATCCAATACCTAGTCGTCGACGAGGCGGACAGGATCCTGAGTGAGGGCCACTTCAAGGAAGCCGAGGAGATCTTCAAGGCTTTGGACCGCAATGTCACCGAAGAGGATGACGAGGAAGAGCAGCAGCTGTCGCCACGCCAGACCCTCGTTTTCTCCGCCACATTCCACAAGGGCCTACAACAGAAGCTTGCCGGCAAGGGCAAGTTTGGGTTGATGTCTGAGGAGGAGTCGATGGAGTACCTGCTTAAGCGACTGAACTTTCGGGAGGAGAAGCCCGAATTCGTTGACGTCAACCCTGTGTCGCAAATGGCCGAGGGCCTAAAGGAGGGCATGATTGAGTGTGGTGCCATGGAGAAGGTATGTTGAACCCACCATGCACTCATGAAGAATGTCTCTAATCTTTGTAGGATCTCTACCTGTACGCGCTGATCCTCCTTAACCCCAACAGACGCTCCCTTGTCTTCACGAACTCCATCAGCACCGTCCGTCGCCTGACGCCCATGCTGGCGAATCTCAACCTCAATGCCCTCGCCCTCCACTCCCAGATGCCCCAAAAGGCTCGTCTCCGCTCCGTCGAGCGCTTCACCTCCACCAAACCCGGCACCGCTTCCATTCTCATCGCCACCGACGTCGCCGCCCGCGGTCTCGATATTCCCGGCATCGACCAGGTCATCCACTATCACGTCCCACGCGCCGCCGACATGTATGTCCATCGCTCGGGCCGCACAGCCCGTGCCTCTACCTCAGGTATCAGTGTCCTGCTCTGCGCACCTGAGGAGGTGACGCCCACTCGCCGCCTCGCCGCCAAGGTCCACCACGAGCAGGCCGCCAAGAACAAGTTCTTCATCCGCACCATCGACATTGATCGCAAGCTCGCGTCTCGCCTGAAGCCGCGCGTCGACCTCGCCAAGAAGCTCGCCGACTCAGTGCTCGCCAAGGAGAAGGGCGGCAAGGACGACGACTGGGTCAAGAAGGCGGCCGACGACCTCGGCGTCGAGTACGACTCGGAGGAGCTTGAGAAGAGCGGCAGCTGGGGCGGCCGCGGCAGCCAAAGGAAGAAGAAGCAGGATGTGGCGAGAGGGGTGAGCAAGGCCGAACTCGGCGCCATGCGGGCGCACCTGAGGGAGTTGCTGTCTAAGAGGATTAATGCTGGCGTGAGCGAGAGGTATATCACTGGTGGCAAGATTGATGTGGATGAGTTGTTGAAGGGTGCTCAGGGCGATTTCCTTGGCCATGTAGATGGACTTGATTTTTAGGCAGGCTAACGCCAATACCAACAAAGTTGTTCTAAGCACCTTCCTCTGCTCCCTTGAAGTATTTGCCTCCCATCCTGTCTTCTGCTCGTTATACGGGATTCTTCATGCTTATGCGACGAGGATCCAAGCTGGATTCAGGGGGCAACAGAACATGTGAGACGCACCTCTTGCCGGTGTATCTTGCGTATATCTGACGGTGCTCCAGGCTTCATCGATGGGCAGTTCGTAGACTCTGATCAGTCTCTCCTGATGATGGCCTTGACTTCCTGTTTCCTCTCGCCCAGTTTATCCCAATTTCCTGCATCGCTCGTGTCGGGAAATTTGGCGTGTGTGCCGTTTACTCAGCATCTATCTAGATTGCTGTTCCTTGTTGGGATCATCGTCATCAACCATGGTCATCGGTCACAAGTAGCAAGAATCTCCAAGTGCAGGCAAAGTATGGTTCAATTAGTTGAAAAGCACGACATGACCAAATAGACTTCCACCCTCCAGGGGTCGGAATCAAACCCAAATCCCTGCGACAAGCGCATGTCGAATATCCTGAACAATCATATCAACGCCGAGGTCTTCCGAATCGGAGCCCACGGGGACGGCACGTCGGCTGGGCATAAAGCAAAAATAAATGGGTATCATTGCCGTGAGGGCCAGAGGCAGAAAAAGCAGGAAATGGCTTGAAGGCGAAATATAAGACCAAACACCAAACCTCATCCCTTCTTCGAGCCAGGCGCAGACCGGACGACGGGCGGGAGAAGAAGACTCGGCGCCGGCGGTGTCAGCGCCAGAAGCGGCGCGGCGGCAACGAGGGCAGCAGACGGACCAGCCGCCTTTTCCAGAACGGTGATCTTCTCAGCTAGTTCGGCCTTCTCCCTCTTCAGCGCCTCGATCGTGGCGCGGGCGAAGGGGTCCGGCCGAAAGGTGACGAGCTCCTCGCGGATAGCGGCGAGCTCGGCCTTCGCGGCGTCGCGCTGCTCGTCGGCTTTGATCATCTCCTGCGCCGCGACGACGCCCATGTTGTTGATGGATGCGTCGGCGTTTGCTCTGGCCTTGGACTTCGTGCCGAGTTTGAAGCGGGCGGCGTCCCGCTTGGCGCCGGCGATGGTTTTCTTGACGTGGCAGCGGGCTGAGGAGCGAATTTGTTTGATCTTGTCTTCGTGAGCCTGAGCGGCGCTGGTGAGGTGATGCTGCTGAGCGAGGGCGGTGGCGTAGGAGGTGCGGGCGCTTTCGTGGTAGAGCTTCACCTGCTTCTCGAGGTCGGCAATCTTGTTTCGGAGGCCGGAGTTCACCAGGAACTCGGCGCTCAGGTCGTCGTTTGTTCTCTTGCAGCAGAAGGCAGGACGACCGCAGGTTGGGAAGCCTGCATCGCGGATGCAGGACTCGCCGGCCTGGTTGCCGGTCGAGACGGGGTCGGGGACGGCGGCCGGGACGTTGAGGTTGGAGGCGTGGGGGGAGAGAGAGGGAAGATCACCGGATAACAGGGAGCGCAAGGGGGTGGTGGTGAGGAGGACGACGAGAAGGATGTAGAGGAGCGCGTCGTGGAAGGCGCCGGTGAGATAGGCGGAGAAGTGGATGAAGGCGACGGACAGGGGGGCAAGCTCGAAGAGGTCGGAGAGGAAGAGGTAGAAGGCCGTAGCCAGGGCTATGAGGGCCAGAAGAGGGCCGATCCACGCGGGACCGTCCTCCCTGGTAGTGCTCAAATGCTCCCGGCTGGCGGGGACGGGGGCGGTGGCGGTAGTCTTCATGGTGTTGGTTGTGTTTATGGTTAGATGAAATTGGGTCGAGTACAAATGGAGACGAATGATGGTGCTGATAGTAGTATTGGTAGGGTGGGTTGATGCGAGATGTGAAAGAAAAATGAGACTGAGTTGCTTTCGTCTGGATTGAAGATAATACTTCTGGCTGTGCTGCTGAGGCAGTCACATAACAATGGGGTAACTGTATGTCCCATTTCGAAACCAGCTGAATAGAAAGGATGGCTATTGTGGACAATTCAATCTGGTTCCCTCTATAGCACTCTTGCCCATGAAAGATCTGAGGAAGCTATTCAGCTAAGCAGGGGCCTCAGGATACCCAGAACGATTGACCTGTAACACCATTGACTTTGTTTTGATTCGCAAAACATGCGAAAAGCTTGGACGCATTGGTTTGAAAGACTGGATTAGATTGTTTGCAGATCCTAACAGTCTGTCTCTGTGGTGTGCCTGGCAGTAGACTTGGTTCAAATCTGACGATGCTCATGTTATGGTCTCTAATATAAATCTGATTGCACAACGAGGCTGACCGAAACAAAAACCTGACTGACCGAGATGTTTCCCTATAACTAACGGAGCGAACAAAGAAGTCTGCATACTATGGCAGCTCTGCTCGCTATCTTCTGACGTATCTGACGGGCTGCACGTCAATCTCGAGAGTGAACGTGGCGGAAGCGCACTAAGCCAGAGGCAGATGCATGCCATTGGCCAAAGACGAAAGGCTATCATGATGGCTGGATGAAGATTTGAGGGGTAGATCATCTGATGTTGACCACAAATCCATGATGGAGGGAATGAGATGGTATCTTCAGACAATGGGCTCCCGCCTTGTTTAATTTGACATCACTTTGCCCCCAGCCTGAAACGAACGGAGCATCGTATGTGTCGCCTGGCCAGGTGAGCAATGTCTGCGATGAGTGATGCGGAAGTCTTCATCAAAACACAGCCACGCAGAAGGGAGCGACTCATCTGCCTTTCAACCGCGGCCGATAGAGTTTCCTTCGGCCATGCACATAATCGGAACCCAGAACCTTTAATGCTGTCTCGAGGACGAGACACGGCCAGAGACACGACAATAGCACCATGGGATGGCTTGCAAGCCTCAAGCCACTTGAAGGTAATATTGACTTAACAATCATAGTTGATCCCCCAGTATGCCACGTAACTCGATCATAAAGGTATCGTACCGTCATCCTCGACGATTAGAGCAATGTTGCTTACGCCAACCTCGTTCCTTCCTTCGCTCTCTCGGGCTCAATACCTACCTCATCCTCAACCATGACCCCTTGAAATCACCCGAATCATTCGAGAAAAAAACATCATAATGGACGCCGCAGCATTCGTCCTGCTCCTGACCCCCGAAATACAAGAACGTTCACGACCATCGTCACCTCCATCTCCCACGAAATCGTTCTTCCCAGTCTACCTCAACCCCCCGCCATCCCCTCGAGCTTCCACCCCGCGAACACTGCCTCCCTCCGACGATATCCCCCCCTCAGACCTCCAAGACCTGGCTCTAGCATCCTGCACGAAGCGCGCCATCGCCAAGGAAGTCATCCTCCTCGTCTCTGATCGCAACCACGCCAAGCGCGAGAAGAAGTCCCGCGACCAAAAATCCGAACAACGCGCGTTTGCTGCGTCGCTTGAGTCATGCCGACAGGCTAGGGAGGAACAAGAGAGGAGCCAGAGACTGGCGGACAAGGAGGCTTGGGAGGACGTTGATGAGGCGAGACGGTTCATCGAGAGCTTTTTGCACGATCAATGGGAGGGGCAGAGGGGAAATATCCAGGTCGACTGCGAGTTTAGCATTGACATGGTGGGGTTGACGGCTATTGGGGCGATGAAGAAGAAGGCGGGGGTCAAAGCTTGTATGAGGCTGCTCGCGGCGCCGGTCATCCATGAGCAGGTCGCGCTGTCGCTGTGGCGGACGCTGGTATGGCGGGCTTCTGGGAAGGAGGCGGTGGAGGATACGGAAGAGGAAGATGTGGATGACGGGTTCATTTTGAGAATGAGGGCTTTGCATATGCCTGCTAACAAGTCTGCCGGGTGTTCTTCGTTGACTCTGAGGTCACGAACGGAGCAGAGGAGTATGGCTGCCTCGAGTGATAACGTCTCCATGATGACGGCACCGCCGTGGCCGAGGAGGGCCCTGTCAGGCAGAGATCGAGCAAAATCACGGCCATTCATACCGCGAAGAGCTTCGGCGGATAGTCCGGGAATCGGCTTGGATTCGCCGTTGAAGCTGACGCCCCTGTCCTCGCAAGAAGCACCAGCGGGGGAGATGTGTGCGGTGACGAGACAACTGAGTCGGCCTAGAAAGGTCTCGACGAACCTCAACCGGGCAATGTCTTCATTCGGAAACAAAATAGGGCACGGCTACGGAGGTTGGTTGCCAGGGGAGGAATTCAGCCAGAGTGTGGTGAAGGGAGCACCGGGGGAGGTTGAGACTACTGCAGTAGCCGCTGAGGAGGGTGCTCCGATTGTATGATGGGTTCCTGGTGCTGATTTGGCTCTTTTGAACGAGATCCCGGCGTCTGGAGGGACTGTTTATGGTCTTGCCTGTAATACGAGCCTGATTATTCGAGATTCAATCGACAATCGACAAAATAAAGTTGTCAGATGATCGGAAGGTATATCAATGTGAAGGAACATGCAGCAAAAGATCAAAAGATTGGGGTGAGCCGGGATCGAACCAGCGACCTTTAGATTGGATTCCTGAAGTGGGCTTCAGTCTAACGCGCTCCCAACTGCGCCATCCCCCCAATTGGTGAGAAGGGGCTCAGAGTCAAGATTAATGATCGAGGTTTGCATATCACCAGATTGGAACCTCTCCTGTCTGCCCATGCCACTCAGGTCAAGCCGCAGCTCAGGTTTTCTCAATCCCTTGGCGATGTATTTCTATTCTCCTTTTCTCGAATTGAGGTTTTGGACCTTTCCAACACTTCCGCAAAAGAGCGCACGACTTGGGATTCAACCAGCCTGCAATAAACTTGCCTCCATCAAGCCACAAAGCAAACCTTATCAGTCGCCTAATAAGTTTGGCGTTCCCTTGAACATGGGAGTCCTCGAAGACATCACTGATCGGGACACCGAAAGGCTTGGCTCCATTTGCTGTCCACTGCCCTACGGCGGTCAGCGACTCCGGGTGATGCGGTTCAACGGCTTTCTGAGAGGGCGGCAGAGGCCGGAATGACTCCTGCTTAGCGGAGGATCCCGACTAGCGCCAGTGGGCGTCGTCCTCGTGGTAATTGCCCCTGTGTTAGCTCGACGCCTTGTGGGCTCTGCTCTGCGTTGTGAGTGATGAGTGATTGTGTCAGCGCGTTCTTGTGCTCTCTCTGGACCCCGCGACCGCCTTCACTTCTGTCTTTTCTGACTTATATGGCATGTGTGTGATGTTCAATGAGCTCTCGCTAATCTTCTGATGTCTTCCGTATGTCATGAAGCTCTGCTCTCTAAGGTCCGAACAAGTCACCAACATCACGGCAGCATCATGTCCGACATGGGACGCGGGGCCAGTTCACTGCACCGCCAGAGAGGGCTCCATTCTGCCTAGCAATCCGCCAAACGCGCCGCCTTTCAGCTGGCAGGGGTCTCTCGCTCGCTTGTTCTGTCACGACAGGGGGCACCTTCAGGGGCTTTCGCGATCTCCAGACAAACTATCGAAGGGAAGATGGCCTTCATTGCCGGGGTTCGTGGAGAGTGCGGAAGAACGCCGCCATGCCCGTTTCCACTTTGGATGCCTCCAGCGTGAACGCCACTTGAGGGCTGTGAATGACTGAAGTTCGGTCGCGATTCATGTCGTGATCCCCTTTTTTTTCTCCTCCCTCTACACTTTGGGAGGACAATATTGTTGGCTTCACTGACGTCGTTGTTTTGGACTCGGACCTGGTCTCAGTTCGTTGAGTACTGTGTTGCCTGTCTTACATCTCGGATCACCCCACGTTAGTCTACGACATGGCGCGATCTTCACTCTCTCTTTTCCTGCTCGCGGCCGCCGTGGCCGCGGCAAATGACGTCCAGTACATCACAGACTTGGAGCTCTACTCTCTGCTGGTCAGTCTGAGCCTGGGATGCAGCTCGCCACCAATCCCAAGAGCAGATATTGACCTCCTCCCAGGCACCATGCGCGCAAACTGCGCTGTCGCAAAACGTCCAGAACCAGATCTCCTCCTGCGGCGAGGCGGTCACCGACCTCCAGTCCTGCGTCTGCACCAAGGGCAACAACTATGCGGATATCTCAACCTCCATATCCAGCTCCATGAGCTGGAACTGCGGAACAACAGCCACCGAGGATTACTCCAGCGGATACGTCGTCTATTCCGCTTATTGCACCCCTGACAAGACGTTCAACCTCCCGACCCCGACAGCGAATCTCGTCTCCGAGATGATCACCGATATTCCAATGTTCACCAACCTCGCGCCCTGCGCCCAGTCCGGCCTGTCCCTGGCCGTGGGACGCATGGTAAGCCACATGCCCTCTTCGAGGATCCCCTTCCCCTCACGGCTCACTGACGCGCCGCTCCAGTCCACCAACTGCCCCGAAGCAAACAACCAATATGCCCCCTGCGTCTGCACGCGCAACGAGAACCCCCTGCAGATAAGCAGCGACATCAAATCCGCAGTCTCCTACAACTGCGAGAACGCCCACGACATCACCTCCGCCCAGGACTTCTTCTCCGCCTACTGCGGCATGAACGACGGCACGACCGCCTTCCCCACGCCCTCCAACCCGCCCGGCGACATGTCGTACTACATCACCGCGCTCGACGGCTACACCTCCCTAGACGAGTGCGCCCAGTCCGGCCTCGCGTCCATCGTCTCGGCGCAGGCTACCAACTTCTGCCCTCAGGGCCCGCAGGCTCTTGCGTCGTGTGTCTGCATCAAGGGCGGGAGGTACAGCTCCGTGTCGAGCTCGGTCACGTCCGTCGTCAAGTGGGACTGTACGTCTACGAGGCAGTTGGAGAATGTGAGGTCTGCGATGGACGTGCTGGACTTTTATTGCGATGCTGCAAAGGGGGACGTTGTGGCTACGGTCACTGAGTCTGGTGAGTGATGTTCTTTCTCAGGAGGGGTTAACTTTTGTGACTGACTTTTTGCAGTTGCGCAATCGTATCCCACGGCCCAGGCCGGAACGGGCAGCATTAACGTTGCTCACCCACTTACGGGCCACCCCCCCATGTGGGCCACCCCAAAATCAGACCCCTCAATATTATACCCTCAATTCAACCCGAATTTTCGACCCGTTCCGATGCAACGATAATACAGTCCTCCGAGTCACTAGGTAATTCAGGGCCGCTGATTTCACCTAGACTATCCTCTTTATCGCCTGCCTCGATTTGGGCCCTGTGGATAGCTTCAATGTCGGCAAACTTCGAATTTGGGCTAATCCGGACCCTCTTCTTCTTCCTAGGTCGTGCCTGTTCCAACTGCTGTTCTAG
>NMXI01000102.1:0-11718 GCA_002851675.1 Verticillium nubilum
ACCCTAACCCTAACCCTAACCCTAACCCTAACCCTAACCCTAACCCTAACCCTAACCCTAACCCTAACCCTAACCCTAACCCTAACCCTAACCCTAACCCTAACCCTAACACTAACCCTAACCCTAACCCTAACCCTAACCCTAACCCTAACCCTAACCCTAACCCTAAATCCCATATATATAATAGCATTCCGCAGCTATAAGAGAAATTCTGCCTTCGTAGCTGCATACTCCGAGAGAATAATCCATAACGGGGGCCTCTATGAATTCGCCTCTATTTTAGTACGGCAGGCTTATCTATACTATAAGTGAAAGTCAGGTCGTTAATTATAGAGTTCTCCGCTTCTTTATAGGACTCGTATAAATACTTCGTAAACCTAAGCCGCTGCTATGTTCTAATACGCAGAAGCACGAGAAACGATAAGTCGTCGGCAATCTCAACTAATATATAGTCCTAAGCAACGGCCAGCCACAGGACGCCTAATTAATTGCGTTTCACTAAGCGCGTATATCAGGGTGGAATATAGAGTATGCTAAATATATAGAGGGGTATTATAAGTTTTAGAATACTTCGAGTCGCACAGTCATTCAAGCTCCCGCTTTAAGCAATGGAGAAAATCTTTAAGGGGTAGTATAGTTTATCGGCCACACCTAGAAAGTTCCGGGTTCAAAGAGCTACCTTCAGCGTTCTAAGAATTAAGACAACCCGCGATACGCTTACAAGGGAAGTAATCCGAGATCAACGTAATATTACTTGACCTGCAGGTGGGGGGTAATGATCACCGTCACACAGCTTTCAGAACATATAGCCAGACACGTCACTTATAAAAGCCGGTGTGCAGGGTTAGCTGGCACTGACAAAACGGCTGTCCTAGGCAGATGCTAAGTTCAAAACGTGAAACGATTCCAAAGGCGAGCTTATCGCCATTTCAAATCATCTAAAGTCCCGAAGAGAACTCCAAGATATGTTTCAGGAAATCATTAGTAGTTTCTGTCAGCTAAATGGACTCTCGTTGTGCGGTATATTTTATTCGGATCATTGCAATCCGTCAACATCTAGCCCATGGCAGCCTTCTGGGAAGCTTGACTCACTGTCACGACGAGACCTAATAACTTGCGATGACACTATAACAAGTAGGCATCACGTCCGCTTCAGGAGTGCTAATCTGGTTGATAACTTGAGAAGAACAGAAGAAGAGAGATAGGGCTCCCACAGTGAACCGGTAAGCCTCGCCATGAGATCCTATGCTTCACAAGGTGCTCAGCTTATGCCATCGTGTGACTCTTCAGACGAAGCCTCTTTGAGATCCGTTACCAAATACACAAGCAGCGGATTTCCAAGGACTCACGTGGTTCCTTGTTACCGTTGTCTACCAGCTCGGCGCTCGAGTGTAAAACGCCACCGGCAGCGATGCTATCAGCCCGCTCCTGGTCACTGTCGAACAACCTGAGAACCAGACACTCTTCGGGCTTTTGAGTGTCAATCCAGTACCACCTGTGCTGTTGGGCGTACCTGGCCAGATAGCACTCCGCTGAGTGCGTCTCGTGGACACCTTCGCGGCCCAGGGACGGCGTAGGCACGCCCACCGGAACGTAGTCTTTTTCCCTGAAAGTCGTGTAGTCTAACACTGCCAGTGGATCCCGCTGGACGGTCTTGAGTGGTCTCCATGTGGAGTACAGCGCCCATCGAGGACCGTCACTGTGCTTATAGCTGTCTCTCAAATCTTGACCTGCAGCCAGGAGCGAATCCTCGACACGGATGATTTCGGCAGCAGCCTCCGTGGTTTTGGGATGAAAGTTCCGGATGTGCGTTCGAGCCCCGTCTGGCGAGTAATCCAAGTGGATCTTGGAGGCCGGGCTGCCGCCTCCGAAGATGGGATTAAATCCAATGTACTGGGGGAAGCCGTCCAACTCAAAGGTCTTGCCATCCGCCCTTCCATGAGCCGCGAGAGAGTCGGTGGCGGACCAGAGTGCACAGCGTAGTAGGAGGGCCTCTGTGACGACAGTCTTGCACCCAGTCATCTGCTTGAGAGCGAACTCATTATCTGGAATGACGTGCTGCTCAAGCAATTTGGGATTCTTGAATGAATGGGGGCCGTATTGAGGTGCATGAAGCGCTGTTGTATGCTGAATCGCCGTGAAGCCGTGAGTTTCCAACGTAACGTGGCCGGAGCTGGTAGACAGCTCGTCAAGTGTAGGAACAGGTCGGACGGAGTGAAGAGGCAGAGAGCGCGGGTCTGCAAATTCCGTGATATCAGGAAGATGGAAATTGTGAGTGCTTGCTTGCGGAGTATGTCCTTCGGTAACATAACGCAGCTTCGCCTCCACCAATGCTGCGGCTGAGAGACTCTCCTCTGCCCCGGCAGTATACACGGTGGTGGACATGGCGAGTCAATGTGTCTTTTTCTCTTTCAGCAGCAGCAACAGCAGCAGTAGTGGTGCTGATAATGCTGCTTCGCCGGGAGGGGATCCGTTAGCGTCTACCATGAAATGCTTGGAGAACATGTATCGAGTGGCAACATGTAAGTCCGAGCCACGATACTCGTCTCCACGATACTCGTCTCCACGAGAATTGTCACTTTTAAAGTCTTTACCGCCGAGAGGCTCACGCATTTTGTGATCGACTCAAGCGGCAGTGATTCCTTCCAGAAACTGCTTGATGTCACAGTCTCAATCCGACATTCAGCCCGAGAACACGGCGTCAAAACATTTCTTAGTGTTTCCGACCATTTACCTGCATCTTTCACGTTATGCAATGGATGGAGATCCTAGCCGCTTGTGCGGATCCTACCCTTGAGAAGGGAGGGTGCTAGTCGAGCATAATACTGGACTCGCATTGCAATGACCGCTAGATTGCCGGAACTGAAGTGTGGAACGGTCAAGCCGCTTTGGCAGGGCATGTACTGCGTATGCGCGCCACCGGAGCCAAATATGCTGCTTTCCGTTGAGGATACGTGGTACAAACGTGTACGTTGTACGGTGTGGCATTAGATGCGAGCAAATGATAGTGTGTTCCGTGTACAGCATTTCCCCATCCACACAGTTCCATGCTGTACTCACCTGAGCCAGTAAGTAGCCACTCGAGTGTGAGACAAGATTCGGAATCCTGTGGCAAGAGAGCTGCGTCGTCACTTTAGACTCCGAGCCACAATGATACGGCATCGCCCTTCGTAAAAATGGTCTCGATTTAGTTACAACTGCGCCATGCTACATATCTTCAACGCATCCAGGCTCGCGCGAGCTGCAGGTGTCCACCAGCCCAGCCGCTGGCCCGTCTTTTCTGGAGCTTTTTTTTTAGGATCTGCCGTGTCTTACCAATGTAACGTCCTGGCTGGTTGCAGACATGAGCTCAGGATTGAAGGCTGACGACCGGAAAGTCACTCAGCTACCCGCCGCTGTGGATCTTCTGTCCGACCTAGTGAGGTGGTATGGAAGCTCGCGGCGACACGATGTACCTACTTTATTTAAACTATTACCTTTCTTTTTCACAATATTCTTTACAATTATAGCTATAGTTTACTTTGAATTTTTACCTAATTTAGTTAATAGTTTTAAGTTACTCGATGTCTCGATCAATGGAGCCGCCATGGAGGTGTAGGACGTCGGCTTTGCGTGGTGCCGACGTTTCCAACCGGCCGTATTGAGAATCGTGCATGTGATACGAAGTAAATGATGATGTTTTTGTAACCAGAATTTGTGCTCGTTAAAGCGGACGTGTGTGGTTGATGTACATTTCGGACTTCAGGTTGAAGCACAAGTTTCTGTCCCATTGCAAGCAGCACCGTTCATCTCATTCATCATCCATCGCGACTTGGAAACTCAATGTCTTCATCTGACTTCGAAAGCGCTGCGGCGCTTCAGGCTGGAACCCTTTTCAGCGTGACAGGACTCATCGCAGTCGTGACCGGCGGTGGCACAGGTGAGCCTCGAGAGGACTGCACCGAGCCCGAATTGACGTGCTGAATCTCCTGTTCAGGCATAGGTCTTCTGATGACCAAAGCGCTGGTTGCTAACGGGGCCACTGTGTACATCCTGGGACGGCGCGGTGAAGTTTTGAAGAAGGCCGCTCAGAGCATAAGCATCTACGCTGTGAAGCCCGTTGTTTGCGATGTCACATCCAAGGAAAGCCTCACATCCGCCGCGGATTTAATCTTGGCGGATGCTGGATACATCAATCTGCTCATCTGTAACGCGGGCATCAGCGGTCCGCAGACCCATCGACCATCTTCAGATGACCAGACATCAGTCCAGGACTTTGCGCGAGCCAACTTGGACGTGCCAATGGAAGACTACACCCGCACGTTCGAGGCGAATACTGTTGCTGTCTGGTACACTACTATGGCCTTCCTGAGGCTTCTGGATGCCGGTAACAGGAAGGGCAACGTGCGACAGAAGTCTCAGGTAGTGGCTACAACGTCCATCGCAGGATTCAACAAGGTGGGTAAATAGAAGAACCGTCTCCTGGGGACATACGGATAACAAATAGCGCAAAAGGTCAATACGGCTGGATTTGCTTACAGCCAGTCCAAGGCAGCATGCACTCACCTGATGAAGAATCTAGCAGTGGCGTTGCCGAGGTGGGACATACGGGCGAACATGATATGCCCAGGACGTGAGTACCCGGGACTTTCCTCCTCGTGCGATGTTGAAGCTGACTTTGAAGTTCCAAGTATACCCGAGCGAGATCTCGGGCCCCATCATTGACCGGGGAGGAATCGGAAGGGATATGGTGCCTTTGGAGAGGGTGGGTAACGAAGAGGATATGGCGGGGGCTGTATTGTACCTGGCTTCTATAGCTGGTGCTTATTGTAACGGGTCCGTTATCATGAGCGACGGGGGAAGATTGGGCAACTTCGCATCCACATTTTAACTAACATTAACTTACTCATCAATGAAATTGATCCTGAGTACTAATTACTTCGTAGTAGCCCGAAAAGCAGTATCGCCCTCAATCCTTTTCATAGAAATCCACTACTTCGAGCTTTAATCCATAGGCTCTAATAAGTTAATTTCCAACAAAAGCAAGCCCCTTTCTGTTGCTGAAGGGATTCTATCAGACCATTCGATTGTAGACTTTCTTCCAAATGTGTCCTTATGTTATGCAGCCGCCGTGATAGGTATCATGGTGGTGCGCGCCGTGCTTGCCTGAACCCGTCTTTGACACCCATGTCCCTCACTGATCCACTACCTGTCACACTTAGTTACTCCATGTGCATAGGTATTGAATGACTGGTGGCCTATACAGATAGGAGGAACTTTGGCCCACGAAACTTCTGTTCATTACTTCTATATGAACAGCCAAATTTGCCATGCAATGGGCTCAACGTGAAGCCCCTGCAGCAAGCCCCCAATAGGCCCAGGCTGCGCAGGAGGGGATAATTAATGTTCTAAGACTAGCGGTGGATTAGCATTTCGTCCCGAAACATCAATCTGTCCCCCCTTCCGTAATTCATGATAGGCGAGAGCTATATCACAGTGGAGGCTTCGCATTTTCGATGATATCACAGTGATGTGATCAAGGTTGAGCGACGCATAACTCGTTTGGCTGTATTGAGCGCAGGATGGCCCGAAAGGCTCAGTAACATTAGCTGGTCGGCATCGCTCCTGATCCGCCCCGTATCCATGGCCGCCGGCATGAGGTGTGCAGCGTGACCATCATCGAGAGGCAAGACTGATCGCTTGGCGTGTCTCAGCGTCCCAGATGTCGTGATGCACGGCAACTCCGTCGATTCGTACATACGCAGCTCGCTTTCATGTTTGCTTGCTTTGCGCTAAGCCAGACCGAGATCATTCTGCGTCGGACTCGGCAGTATAGGTTCACGG
Source organism: Verticillium nubilum (assembly GCA_002851675.1). Classification (NCBI taxonomy): domain Eukaryota; kingdom Fungi; phylum Ascomycota; class Sordariomycetes; order Glomerellales; family Plectosphaerellaceae; genus Verticillium; species Verticillium nubilum. The sequence goes on from NMXI01000102.1 coordinate 5,824, forward strand.
AGCGAGAACGAGGACCCCGGCTCTCGGACTTGCCAGGTATATGCGTCGGCACCGGGAGCGCTTAAGACATACAAAACGCTCCTCGCGGCTGCATATGTGGCGAGGGAACGGAGATTACATGTCTGCGGACCGTGCCTTGGGACTGGAAAGATTCTAAGATTCTCTATCCGCCTTCTCAGGCTTCGACATTGGCATCACAAGTATAAAATCGCCTCTTGGGACCATACTCCGATCCCATACCCACAACTTCACCACTGCCCGTATTTTCCCCGCATCTCGCAAACTAATTTCTATCCCATCAGAGGTACACCCATTCCAATCAAGCCTAACATCATGTACTATGAAGATATGCTCAAGGACTGGTTGAAGGACCATGTCCTTCAGGCTTCAAGCATGAAAGATGAGCCCGCCTTCTATCGCAACATCGAGAGGCACCTTGACAGCCTTCGAGCCGACTTCCGACTCTCCACGGCCAAGCCTCGCTGGGATGATACCGTTGTTGACTTGGCTTCCAGCGACTTCCTCTCGCTGAACCGCACTGGCCGAATCCGGGAGGCCTACCTCAAGGAAATGGCCAAGCATGGGGACGACTGGGACCTCAGTGCTGCGGGCTCCCGTCTTCAGTACGGGAACTACAATTACTTGATTGAGGTCGAGAAGGAGGTTGCTGTGTTCTTTGGCTCCGAAACGGCCTTCATTGGCCACTCTGGCTTCTTGTGTAACGTCGGCGTCATCGGCGCCGTCGCACTGCCTGGGGACTGTTACCTCTACGATGAGCTGGTCCATGCCTCAACCCACGATGGTATGAAGCTGAGTAGGGCGTCTCACAAGGTGTCCTTTGCCCACAACGACATCCACTCCCTGCGTACGACTTTGAAGATGCTCTGGGACAACCACCCAGAGTTTCAGGCTGGTACCAAGTCGATCATCATTCTTGTTGAATCTATCTACAGTATGAACGGCGATGTATGCCCTCTCAAGGAGTTCGTTGTAGCAGCAAAGGAGATCTTTCCCCTCGGCAATGCACAGTTTGTCATCGACGAGGCACACTGCGTCGGCGTACTTGGACCTCACGGTCGGGGACTGGTCTCGATGCTTGGCTTGGAGAATGAGATTGCAATTCGAATCCATATGTGCAGCAAAGCTATGGCCTCGACTGGAGGCAGGTATCTTCCCCTCCTTCCCCCCCAACACCCGGCTTATTTTTCTCGTGCTAACCGTGTTTAACCTGCAGGCCTAATATTGTGCAACAAGACCATCCGCGCCGTGATCATGAATCAGATGCGGTTCGCCGTCTACAGCGGCGCCCCGTCGTTTCCCATGGTTGCTTCAATCAGGGCCGGCGTCCACATGCTCTCCAGTGGAGCGACGATCACTGTATGCATGCGTGACATCCTCCTCCACCGATTCGCCCCACCCGCATTGCGCGCCAGTCCATTCACTGACAACATTTTTATGCAACAGGAGCAACAGTCCATCCAAGGCATTGTCGCCTACTTCTTTGAGAAGCTGACAACCAGCCTGGAGTGGCAGCGAGCAAAAGCTGCCGGCCTCCTATCGTGCCCCCTCTCCGAAGGCTGGGAGCAGCGCGCCCACCATACGCACATCGTACCCATCTGGACCAAGCCGCGCCACGAGCAGTATCTTTTTTTCCACATGATGTCGGAGAACATCAACGCATACAACTTCGCGTACCCGGTGGTCCCCAAGGGTAAGAGCCGCGTCCGCATGGTCTTCCATGCCCACAATTCCAAGGCAGACGTCGACAAGATAATTAGCACCATTGCCGAGTGGGTCAAGGAGATGCTCGACATTGAGCCGGCCGAGTCGGCCGATTATGTGCCCCGTGTCGCTAGCGAGGTGTACGGCATGAAGGCTGTGGTCGAGGTCTAGCCGCGGTAAATTGGTGTTGTGTAGGTGTCGAACAATTCGGCGTCTAATGCACGCGCCACTGGGGGCTCTTGCTAGACAGCATAGAGTTACTATGAATTCAACAGTGCTTTGCCCTCATGAGCCTTTGGTTGAAATGTTGCGTTGGGTAGATGTAGATCCCTCGATTACATCACTTCACCTTTCCCTTGCTAGTGAATTACGCTAACACGCGAGAGGTTTGGTTCACCGCGCCACGGACGAATAGCGGATGAGGTCTCTGTTAACCGTGTTCATTGACTCGTCCGGCACACCGACTACAAGCCTCATTTCGACAAGAAGATCAACTCACAAGATGATAACATTTCTAAGACTTGCCTTTCAATATCTCTCCAAGATAAATTGCCTGCGCTCCTCCTCGCTCATGCGATCCAGAAGGCGCATCTCGGCGTTCTTAACGTCTGTATATCTCTTGATGAATTCATTTCCAAGGAGCTCTTCCAAAGCGTCGTCTCTGTTGAGAGCTTCAAGAGCCTCTCTCAAGTCCTTAGGAAACCTCACCGTCACACCAAGCTCTTCTCGCTGATCAGGCGTAAGCTGTGCCGGATCAACGGTACAGTCACGCCAAATCAGGGCCTCCTCCTTGACCACGCCATCTGTACCGGCTGCAAGTGTGCCTGCTATGGCGAGATAGGGGTTTGCCAGGCCGTCCAGGGTCTTCATCTCCCAGTGACTATCCTCACACTTCCGCAGTGGTGCCTCCTTGTTCTGCGTACCCCACGTTACCCAGCGACCACCGGCCCAAAAGCTATCAACCATGCGCTCGTAACTCACAGGGCTAGGGTAAGCTAAAGCAAGAAGCGCGGGGTAGTGCTTGAGGATGCCTGCGTAGAACCTCTCGTAGATCTTGGGTGTATTGCCCCCGGGGGAGCAGATGGACATGTGTACGTGTGAGGCAGAGCCACTGCCCCCCACAAAAGGCTTCGGATGCAGCGTCATGTGGAATCCGTGTCGCATAGCCAGTGCTTCGACGATATGACGTGCCCGGAGCAGGGCATCGCATGCCTCTAGAGGTGGCAGTGGTGGCAGGACCAGTTCGTACTGTCCTGGGCCAGTTTCGGTGTGGAGCTGCTCAATGTCAACGCCAGCATCGTTCAGGGTGTCCAGTAGCTCATCAATGATGCTGTTGAAACTGCCCTTACGGCCAATGTCGGCAATGGCTCTGGTCAAAGACCACCCGTGAGCAGCGTTGTGAAGGGCACGCGGTTGGTCGTCTCCGCGGGCCTCGAGAATAACAAATTCGAGCTCGAACCCAAGCAGAAATGACAGGCCATGTGTCTCTGCTACTTTGACAGTGTGACGGAGAAGTGTCCGAGGGCAGAGATCAACGTCAGATCCGTCCCTCTGTTTGAAGTCAAGAAATACAGATGCATGGCCCGGAGCAGGACCTCGTCTCAGAGATGACCAGTCTGGAAAAGCCTCATACATTCCGGTCCCTGTGACTTCCGGGATCATGGTGTCGGTCTGGAGAAGCCCGAGGCTGGCCATTGTGATCGGGAGACTCAAGGGTCCGCCACATTCCATCATGGCCAGCACTCGCTTCATGGGCACCAGGCGGGTTCTTGCGCTCGACGTGTAGTCATGCCAGCAGAGCCGGAGCCACTTGCCATTGAATTCGCGAAGCTGTTGGACGACCGGAATGGACTTGGTCGGCCCATTAGTGTTATTGGGCCCGTCGGACAATGACATGCTAGATGAGAATCGTTGTGGGAGTGTGTCTTTGGATGATACACGAATGAAAAATCGTGGCAATCGAGGTTTATCATGTCATTCTAACCTTCTTGTCTAGATCCGGGGATGCTGTATGTATAGATTGCCACCGACGCATTAATGTCCGAATTAAGCAGCTGGTCTCACACAACATTACTGATCGCCCTTTCCGCATCATATCCCAGGTGCAAACCAACGCGTTTTGGTGCCATCTGCATGTCTCGGGTTTGCAACGAGTTGCTCAGGTCTGCTCCCGAGCAATTGTGCTAGTTTTCATGTCTTCTCCTGCCCGAAGCACTGTTGTACACGTAGTCGTAATATCTGCATCCATTGATTGCCCTGCTTCAAGACGGTAAAACCAGGATGCTGATTGGACCAGGGTGTACTGGTGTCTGGCTGTTGATTCGACTTGCGTAGCAGAGGAACATGGCTGTGTACTGCGTACGAGTACATGCGCAACAAGCACACCGCGTCGTCCTTGGCCTGCTGTCTCGACCCGTCGGTCATGTCTCACGTAGGACTTCTGTCGTCGTATTCGAGTCACTTGAGTGAGTCTGGACCTACGTGTTGTTGCTTCTTGTTTTCGGCGACCGAACCTCGTCCAGATATTTATTATGGCGTATCGTTGTAGTGGTGATTCACTGCTCTGCATGGTTTACTGGGTTGGCTAGGTGTATGTTCTGTTTGCATCCACCACATCCACCACTTGGGTACCAGCACGCAGATCAGTCACGAGAAACAAGACCGTGATCAAGCACAATGAAGGAATCGTCCCCTCAGTATCCCACCGAGCTGGCATTTGACGAGCTCCCCGATCCCAAGCGAGTCTGGGCTGGCGTCCCAGGAAGCCGAGAGGAAGGCCTCGGCCGGCTCGTCCTACTAACGAGCGAGTGCACCCGTGACTCTGCCCAGGAGATTATGACTGGTCAACGTGTCGGCCTGAATTGGGATCTGAGGAAGCTCGAGCATCCAGGCTACGGTCGGATCTCTTGCGACCATCGGGTGGTGCCCATCTTGGATGGCGACGCATTTGACGATGTGTACACCATCAACCCTCGTGAGTGAACCTTGGCCTCCTACGAGGTTGCAGCACTGACGCGTCTCCCCTTAGAACAGAGCAGCCAGTGGGACGGTCTTCGCCATTGGGGCATCTTGTCGGATCAAGAGCCCACGAGGCGAGAATGGTACGGCGGCACGTCCAAGGCCGAGATCATGGATCGTTCCAGCGACCGCATCGGCATCCATCACTGGGCTCGAGAGGGCATCACCGGCCGCGCCGTACTCATAGACTATGCATCGTGGGCAGACAAACGGGCCATCAACTACTCTGCCTTCTCTCTCCACAGCATCAAGCTGCAGGATATCCTCGCCATCGCCGAGGAATCTGGGATCGCGTTCAAGAAGGGGGACATCCTGCTCGTACGAAGCGGCATGATTCGTGAGTGGGAGAAGATGGACGACGAGGCCAAAAAGGCGTACCAAGCCCTAGAGTCACCGCATCACGCCGGCCTCGAGGCCACTACGGACGTGCTACGGTGGGTCTGGGACACTGGATTCGCTGCTGTTGCTGGCGACGCCATCTCCTTCGAGGTCTTTCCGCCACTAGGGGACATCAGCCTCCACGATTATTTCCTCGCTTCTTGGGGCATGCCCATCGGTACGTCTATGATTATCCCAAGTCGCGGCCCCCTCTCCGTGTTTCTACACTCGACAAGTCATTAAAGCTGACCATTGTGTGAATCAGGCGAGATGTTCGATTTGGAGAGGCTCGCCAACACCTGCAAACAGCTGAACAGGTGGACGTTTTTCTTCGCCTCGATGCCACTTAACATGCCCGGTGGCGTGTCTTCGCCGCCAAATGCACAGGCGATTTTCTGATTACTTTAAACCATACGGTCGGGACCAATGGGAGCCTGGTGGAATACGGTGCTGCGGACCTTAAGTTGTATTAATCGTAGACAAATGGCTTTCAGGATCTGCTATCTAACTAGACAAGTGCCGAGCTGGCCCCATGTAGATCGCTTTACTTCGTTGAGGGCCTAAAATGCTTGATGAAGCGTATTCCAAGTCTCACAAGCTAGCGAGCATAGCTCGGTTGCACCGATCCGGGGACGGAGGTGCCCCCCTGTGCTCGGCATCACCACATTGCAACCAGTCCTACCAATAGGTACACCTCATCAGGCCATCATCTTTGCGGGCGGAGTGCCGTGTGAATGTTGATTTTTGCCCCCCCCCCCCCCCCCCCCCCACCCCCCC
>NMXI01000102.1:11770-65832 GCA_002851675.1 Verticillium nubilum
CCCCCCCCCCCCCCCCCCCCCCGGGCCCGGCGGTTGCTCAGTCACGAATCGGGTCTCAAAGCATTCTGTTCTTCGGGTGCGAAGACAATAATGCATCTGCCTCAAATAGAGAAGACGCCTGACAATCACCACGCCATAATTAGACGTACTGGGGTGGAGAGAGAGTACTTGTCAATCTAGATCCATGTAGGTTTGACAGGTTCTGGGCAGTGGCGGCACTTGGAGACCTTATGTTGTCCGAACCAACTCCACCCGCCCACTGAAGCTCGTCAGATCCAATTTGACTGATCATGTACAGACCTTGGTCTTAATTCCCCCCCAATCGAGAAAACAATGTCTGTCGCCTATGTATTTTCTCATGGTGATTTCCGTGGGTGTCGGTATTTTAATGAGCACTTTGTGCGTCATGTCTCATGACCCTGTCTACCACCTTACACCCGTCTGGTGTTCATCATGACACTAAACTAAAGTCTTGCAACCATCCGAACCACCGCTGGGGCTGTCTTGAAATGACACCTGTTTGCTCGTATTATACCAGATTATTTCTCATCGTATCGTAGGTTCAAATGGCATTTGTGTTCTCTCAACCGGACAGGATACCACAGCGACATCCCATCTTTTGTTGCCAGTAACTATTAATCAAACGGCACCTCCCTCACACTGATCCACCTCATTCCGGCCAGATATAAAATATCATCCACCGGCCAGCATGTCACAATGCTCTAGCGACAGATCCGCCTCCTACCAGACAGAAGCATCTCCTCTGTTGAGTGGGGAAGTAAGTGGTGGATCACGTTCATCTTATAACCCTGACGGATATGACTCCGACGAAACGCAGAGCCTCCGGCCGAGCCCTACTATGACAAAAGTACAAGTGCTCTTGCTATGCTATGTACGTCTGATGGAGCCGCTCGCCTTCTTCTCCATCTTCCCATACGTTGCCGAGATGGTCCAACGGAACGGTCACCTTGCCGAATCCGACATCGGCTTCTACAGCGGTCTCGTCGAGGCGCTCTTCTCGGCCTCGCAGGCTGTAACCCTGCTGCTCTGGGGCACTTGCGCAGATCGTTTCGGGCGCAAGCCGATGCTTCTGTACAGTCTTATCGGCATGACTATCGGCACGGCACTGTTCGGCACAGCTTCCGAGATATGGCACATGATGGTCATTCGGAGCCTCACGGGGCTCTTCTCCGGCGCCAACCTCATCATCCGCACCATGATCGGGGAGTTGTGTACGCCAGACACTCACGCCACCTTCTTCAGCTGGTATGCCGTTGCCGGGAATCTGGGCGTCTTCATCGGCCCCATAATCGGGGGCGCTCTCGCGGACCCGGTCAGCCAATATCCTTCCGTCTTTAAGGATAGCGCATTCCTCCAGGACCATCCATACGCCCTATCTGGCTTTGCCACGGCAGCCATGAGCGCCACCGCCGTCCTGACCACCATCCTCGCCCTCCATGAGACACTGCCGGGAAAGGCTGATGACAAGCTCTTAAATCCACATGGGGCGACGCAGCAAGACCTTCCGCAGCTCTCAATGCGACAGATACTGCGAACTCCACGGATGAAGGCCGTGCTCGGGGCCTACGGATACGTCATGTTCATCGCCATCGCTTTCATGGCCATACATCCTGTTGTGCTATACACACCTGTCCACCACGGAGGACTTGGGCTCTCAACAGCCCAGATCACCGCTTTCATCACGGCTGTCGGCGCCAGCGAAACTCTGTGGCTCATGATTGCATTCCCCCTGCTTCAGCGTCGAGTGGGTACCAAGCGCGTTTTGAATGTCTGCTCGTGGCTGTGGCCGGTGTTCTTCGCCGGGTACGTGGCCACCAGTGTCCTTGAACGAGAGGGCAGATATATAGCTGCTATCGTCGTAGGCGTTTCCAATATCGTCCTTGGGCCTGGGGCTTTCATGGCCCTCACTGCCGTCCAGTTAGCCGTTAACAAAGCGAGTCCGAGCCCCGGCGTCCTAGGGAAGCTGAACTCGTTAGTGGAGATTCTATTCAGCATCATCAGAAGCGTCATTCCAGGCATAGCGACCGTCATCTTCGCAGCTGGGGCACGAGGAGGTATTTTCGGTGGCTACCTGGCTTGGGTTATCCTTATCATGTCCGCGATGGCACTCCCGTTGATTGTAATGTGGTTCCCTGATTACTAACTATCCTTTAAGACTTACTAAGAGCCAAGTAATTATATAGCTATTAAAGCGAAGTAGAATTATCCTACGTAGAAGACCTTTACTCCCTTCCCTCACCTACATTATGGAGGGATAGATCGCTACCTACTTTGATTAAGAAACGCGGTACTCAAACTACCTTAGATAAGGACAAAACCAGTATCTAACTGGGTCCGAGATAATGAGGGAGTACAAGGAATAATACACCTACAAGTTTGCGACTGCGAGACCATTCCGCACACCAAATCGGTCACTTAAGAAGTGTCACGAAATTGGACATCGTATGCTCAACTTGAAGAGACTAGAACTACCATTGAGACGATATGAAACGCTTACTAATCACTAACGCTGCTCACCCACATTTGGAACACCCCCCCATTTGGAACACCCCAAAATCCCTCACCGCCACCCCAACCCCCCTTCTTCAACTTCATATATCTTTACTAATTCTACTGCAATTCCTTCTAAATTCAAGATACTAATACTTCAGTTACTAATGCCTCGATATATAGAAGACGAAATTAGTTAGGCTCTCGAGGCTATTACAAACGGTTAATCAATTAGGAAGGCTTCGATCTAATAGGGTATTCTAGTTACTACCCTTTATAATAGGATTCAGGGCACCTAATCTAGGGCTATTGTATCTTTAGCCTAGCAGAAGCTATCCCTAACGCAGGAAAAGCATCTAGTAGAATAGATACGGATCTAGGCTGCCCTAGGGCTTCCGCCGACCTATTCCTAAGTCAGGGAATTTATAGAACGTATCCTACGCCTATACGGGGGGGCCCAGACAATCGGAAAGAACTAGTTCTAAGCCTTCTTACGCAGGAACCCTTCTATTAAGGTCTAAAGAGCTAGACCTATAGATTCCTAGCGTATTAACGGGGCGTTAACTAACGTAATCAGGAACTAGTTCCGTCTCCTAGCTATTCCTGAGATTAAGGCTATCTAACTAGTTAACCGCTATAATATAGATAAGACTAGGATCCTCGAGGGCCGAGGGTTAAATAGTCTAGTCCTAGGCTCGTTAGAAGCCTAGAATCTACGTAAAAAACAGCCTAGTTCGAGGGCCTAGACGTCTATCCTTAAGTATATTAGCGCGACAGGTACTATAGTACCTCCCTTAGTTATATATAAAGGAAAATCAGTCTAATAGCAGTAGTTTCCTCTAGACCTATAGCCCTATAGTAGCTAGAAGTTCGCTATAACCGAAAATAGATAGACCGATAACGATATAGCTATCTTCTAGCTTACGGAGATCTTTATTCCTTCTACCTAACTAACCGACCCCTTAATAGCTAGGCTTCTAATCCTAGACGGCTACAGTAGCTATAAGTTAATAGAATTTATATATCTCTACTATAGTAATAATATCTACTTAGTATTCTTACCTCCCTATATATTATACGTTCTATAGCCTCTTAACTAGTCGGTTTTTAGTCCCCTAAAGGCAGCCTATAGGAAGTAGCTTAGATATCTTCCCTAATAGAACGACTCTTCGGTAGTAAGTAAAAGGAACTTCCTATCCTACTATAGGAAGGCTAGAGAATTAGCTTTTTCAGCCTAGAATATACGCAGTAAGTAGAAGTTAATAGGTCTTTAGCTAGTATCTATAACCCAGCCCCTCCTTAGCCCTCTACTACTCGAGAATACTAATAATACTACTAGGGCAGTCGATCCTACGATAGATAGGGCTATTAGGTCTAGGGCTATCGAGGAATACGAGATAGCTACGTCTATAGTTACGTAGTCGACCCCTAGGAAGTCAGTTAAACTATAGGTCTAACTAGCCTAATTTAATAGGCTAGACTAACCTACTAATACGCAACGGCTTCTATTCCATAAGGTTCAGAAAGGCTTTAAGGAAAAGGACTACCTCTTAGCTACCTAGGAACGTAGGATTCAGGTTCTAGAATAGCAGTTAGAACAGGCACGACCTAGGAAGAAGAAGAGGGTCCGAATCAGCCTAAATTCGAAGTTTGCCGATATTAAAGCTATCCACAGGGCCCAAATAGAGGCAGGCGATAAAGAGGATAGTCTAGGTGAAATCAGCGGCCCTGAATTACCTAGTAACTCAGAGGACTATATTATTGTTGCATCGGAACGGGTCGAAAATTCGGGTTGAATTGAGGGTATGACTTTTGAGGGTCTGATTTTGGGGTGTTCCAAATGGGGGGGTGTTCCAAATGTGGGTGAGCAACGTTAAAGGTCCTTCATCTTTATGCCGCTAGATGGGCTTCTGTTGGGTATCGGAAGACCAACGACATCTTCAGCAGGCTTTGAACCCGTCGGGACGTACGTTACGCCCAATTATAAACCCTCGTTATTGGCCCTTTTTACTGAATTTGCTCGACTGCGTGCGTTGCAAGGGCGTTTTTAAGAAAGAAAATGCAAGCTCATATTATTTAATGCTATATAATGGCACAGATACCATGCAGAGATCCAGGTCTATGGTATATCGGTACTTCGTCCGTCCCATATTGTGGTCCATGTCCTCGTCCCCGCAGCATTGCGCTGAGCTCGCTCGACATCTACCTCCGTACGGGGTGAAAGCCAGCCCTCCATCCGGCCATTAGTAGAATTCACCTCCAAATCAAATCCCCTTGATACTATCTCGGACGGCTTATAGACAAGTTGTCCCGAGAATGACGAAGGTTCGTAGTCGAACGCTGTGATCGGGAGTAGCCTAGGCTGCTCGCGTGGCACTTCATCCATACACCCTTCTGGCGGGTTTTCGGGCTGGACGGTGGTGATGGCCGCGATATCAAGTGTTCTCGTCCTCCTTGTCACGGTGTCCCACCAATTAGAGAAGTCCTCCTTAGGTGTGCTGTCGAATCTGCCGGTTCGAGGAATGTTGCACTCCCTGGAGCGTTGGCGGGCTGACCGATGGCGTTTGAAGAGCAAGTTGACGGACGGGAGGCAGGCACAAACCAGGCCAATGGTAAGCTCAGCGTATCTTGGGAATCTTGTCAACATGAGCATTAGAGACTGGGGGGGATCGAGGACGTACGCTGTCAGTCCGATGCTGACAAAGCTAACTGTCACATCAGATGAGTGAACAAACCTAATCGCCGTCACGAGTCGGAATAACGTAGCGGCTGTGGCCGCACCGCCGGCACCGAGCATTAATATTATTTTAAACTTCTTCTTAGGCGACATGGTCAGCGACCATGTCATGCAGACCGGTAGCAGCAGGATGACAAGATCCACAAAGACAGCGATCGATGTGTCGACGATGAAAACCTTGCGTTGGTTGATGCACTGTGGTGTAGTGATGGTGGGAAGCCAGTAATCTTCAATTGGTATGCAGATAGTGGTCTTGATGGTCTGGATGGGAGTGTACACGAAGAGTAGCACCCAAATGAAGATATGAATACTCTTGGCGGTTCGCTCATGACCAGCGAAGACGTGAGCGATGAGGAGGAGGAGGGTGACTTTGGTGAAGTACGCCGCCGGGATATAGACAATAGAGCTAGCATAAAGCCACTTAGTTTCGGTTAGGTCAGTGAGTGTCCATGTGTACCAGCTGTGTCTGCGGCATACTTTGAGAAACTGGGAGTAGTCGTCTACCGTGACTTCCCATGCGTGAAAGCCGAGGCCGTAATGTGCCACTGAAGTGGGTCAGTGATAGTATGAAGGGCATGGACAAGTTGCAGGTCCGGACGTACTGGCAAAGAGTGTCCCCGCGTACACCATGATCGCCACCTGTCAGTGTCAGTGATCATTCCATGCTGTAGCTGATGACGGCTTCGTAGTACCCATGCTACGAAACATGTATCTGGATTCCAGGTTAGCCGTGCTTTAACTGTGCACATAACTGCGCCCATACTTACAATCTGCCACCAGGATACGTCGGTTAATAAATACCTTGGCGTAGAACCGGAGGACAAAACAGACGGTAACGAGGATGTTGCATACAACTAGAACGGCGACGTTGAGGGTCCATTTGACGTCGTGCGGATTGTTGAAGTCCGGCGTTTCGCCTGGAGGCGGCGGTAGGAAGCCGATCGGGTGGTTGGAATCTTTGCTGGATGCCGCCATACTCTTTAACTTCGTTGAAAGAAAAAGTGCAAAGATGCCTAAGGACTGTCGAGTCTAATACATCATTGTCCTCGGTGTGAATTGATCAATTCCCAAACGAGATTGCTCAGTCGAAGTCGTCACGAGGGGAGAGGGGGCGGAAAGGTGAGTAAGAAAATGATGTAGTACGCACGGGCGACGAGATGAGATGTAGGGGGTGCCTCCTTGCCGGATAAGATCCTAACATGGCCAGAGGCATGAACGGGGCTCGGAAGCCCAGGAGCACAGGAAATGCTGAACAGCGGGGGACGTCCAGAGCGTGGCTTCTGAAAGACTGGCCTCGCCTGGAAGAGATTCCGGTCTGGGTTAAGCGGAAAAGTCAGATGTTTCATCGAGTGGGTCAGCCTGAGACATCTCTGTCTCTGTACCAATAATCTGGAAAGAGTGTGGTGTTGCTTACTGCAAACGTCACCAGAGGCACACTCTAAAATGACAGGTTGCATGTGTGCCGAAGTAGTATCCATGGTGGTGGCTAACATGGACGTAGGCCGTTATAGGTTAGCGTGGCTTCTTCCTCGGACTAAGGGCTGGAATTGTACTTCCAGAAAATCCCTACGTATAAGATATGTATATGTCGTGGCAGGGTCAGGTTGGACCAGTGCCAAGAGATCTGCCTGTACAACTGTTAGTACGGCGCAGAGTTGTCAAAACGGCGTCAGTATAGCTGGAGAGGCACAATCTTTTGCAAGCCAGTGTCGAAATTAATAGGGTCTCACTTAATAGCTAGATGGCGCCAGCTTAGGGCCTGCCATCCCAAATTTCTAATCGGCTGGAGCGGAACGAACCGTGAGCGAGGGAGTGGACACACAGGCGACACTTATCATCCGTTCGAGTCCATGGGCGAGGTCGCGGGTGGAGATCATGGGTGCGGACGTGTCTGTGCAGCGTCGCTCGAAACGCATAACAGCTGCGCTACCCAGCCCTACATCACGATTTCCCGCAATCAGGACCTTGCTAATCCCTTCGACGTCTTGTTTCTGGCAAAAGATGCCCTAGCTTGCTCTCACGGGGAGAGGGCAGTTCCCCACAGGTCGCAGGAAGAGTTGCCGCCGCGAGAGGGGATAATGCTTAGGTGTGGCGAGGCGAACTTTGCTGCGCCACGGCTGATTCCGCTAGTAAGGAGCCTTTTAAGGTGGTATGGAAGCGTCAGCCAATGTCGAGAGAGAGAAGGGCGTCGTAAAACAATGTGGCGTGCGATGAAAGTCCCTTGATGGTGCATACAGTGTCCCCGCTACCTGGTTCACGCTCAACCCGAACGATAGACGAACCACGAGCAATTTAGCTACAATAGGTCACACGAGCTGCCTCGGAGAAGCATCCGTTATCGTCTCTAGTTTAATCACGAGTAGAGGCGTTTGTGCCTTTCAAGCGTACCACCATCAAGTTTTGCCAGGGCGGTCAGCGTACAGCTAGCAAGACTCGTTTTGGTGTTCAACCATTTCATTCATACCGGCCGTGATTTATGCTTCCAGTGCGTGGAGCTTCCATCGAATGAATGGGCGCAGGTAGCCCACATGTAGGGGAGGCCAACAGCCGACGAGTGGACATCCGTAGCTGGCATGGAAAATGCCCCTGTTTCCTGGGCGGCGGTCAGTATTTGGCACTAGACAGTTCTCGGCCACGACCCAATCGATAGTTCTAAGCTCCTTTCCCCCAGTTGGACTTGAATCAATTGGAAAGCGCCGACAAAAAGTATGACTAGCGTCATGCGCACGGGGGCAGGTGAAGGCTCCGTAGTGCATTTGACTTGGATGCAGGTCAACCATCAACGCCACCAGAAGAACAGCTTTAACACGGTCAATCGCGCCTGGGTCACATCGGGACGGAAAGGATGAATACTGCAGTCTAACCCTTGCATGTTTACCTGCATTTGCTCATCACCACGTCTCAATGATAGACCTGACTTCATCTATAGCCTAGAGCAGCTTCCCCGCTCATGATTCAGATGCCTGTATTGCGGGTGTTGAGGAGAGTCTCGGACATTTTTGTGTGCCTTATTGCAGCTGATAACCCTTCCTGACAAGTTATCATGCCGCCCGCTCAAGTTAAAAGATCAAAGATTCCCCCAAATACCACCTGTTGTTAGCAAGCCTATTCATCTTTGCCCTCTCCCATACCTGCCACCCTATCATGCGTTTCAGCCTCTTGACCCTCACGGCTCTGGTCCTCACTGTCACAAGCAGTGTCATCCCTGTCGACGACGACAACGAACACGTCTACGAAGATACGTTCCCTATTCTTAGGAGCGTGCTTGAGAAACGTGACTCGTTCGACTGCAAGGGCAGCTCCATGTGTCAATCGCTCGCAATTTGAGCGTGTCATGATGCGGTCAACTTCAAATTGATCCGTAATGCTTGTGGTGCCAAGTAGTGCTTTCGAACCACTCTAGCATGTCTCACATGATCTGTATAGTCGATGTCTGTCATGGATTTGTCTCAAAGATTTAGCCAAGCTGACACTGATTCCCGGCGAGTGATGCCAGAGCGGACCTGTAATTTCCGCAGCGGTGGCATGCTTGCTGCGGGGAAAAATATCTCGTAGCGGATCACTGTCCAATCTCCCGTTGCGTTCCCCAATCTACAGCCATCTCGATTGGGTGGGTCAACTAAGTTACAGCTTTCCGCCATATCACCTGCTTGGATTGCTTCTTCAACACTTGACCAGGAAAACCCGCCGCTTCCGATGCCCAGGATGAATGCTTTTTTTTTTTTTTGTGGTTGTGGAATGGATGTTGGGAGGTCACGTTTGCGCCGTTTTCGAAAACGATGTCCACAACGGAGCTGTTGCGAAGTACACCACCGCCATGATCGGCCCCGCCGTAAGTGGTCTCGCCGCGGGAGTCTTCTGTCCACAGTAGAGGGGGAAGTTGCTGGCGAAATCCCTGGTGTGGGCCAATGTTCAGCGCCCAGCTGCTTGGACCTGTCATGTTCACGAAAACTTGATGGTGTGATCTGCATTTGCCGGAGGCGGTAGTCAGGGGTATGGGGCGAGCCTCGTTTCGTCCATTGCGACTAGTTCAGAAGAAATGAGTGTTCCGTTCAAGTAAACCCAGGGCCTAGTGTGGGGTACATGTTGCGATGTCTCGTCATCCTGTCCTCCGTAGCGAAGAATGCCAATACCTTGTATGACTTGCTGTCAGGGGAGTGGTTTGGCAATGAGTGAAGGACGAGCAATGAGTCTGTTGGTAGGTAGCTGTAGAGACGTAGAATAATCGATGCCCTCCTTCTCCTTGTCTAGGCCTCCGGCCGCATCTATATATACATGATTCTGCCAACGCTCGGCCCCTTAGTCTGCCGGTGACCCCCAGGGTCCCGGCCCCCCTAGCCCGTGGTCGCCCGTGCTCATGACACTTGCTCTCTGCGAAGGGATGTAATTCTGACGGCGTAGTCGCTGGCCTCTTGGTTTAGATGGACCAGAATGCTGCATTCAGGCGTTAGCGGGAGTCAAAGGTGACAGTCCCTGCACCAGGGTTACTCACCTCAGCCTCTCTCCTAAGTTGCAGTTGGCGGCATGGACCTTTTGCGGGTGCACGAACTCTCCATCAGCGGCAACAACGTAGAATTCGTGCTCGTCAATGCTAATTTGAAGCTCGTAGTGTGCTCCTGAATAAATGAAATTGATCCAGATCCAGTCCTGACCTTCTCCTGCCTCAATAACCTAGAGATCCGCGTGAGTTCCTTGACAGACCTGCTCGTTCGCAAATTCCTTTTAGTTTCTCTGCAGAAGACAGCCCAAAGAATTTCTTCCTCCCCCTCCGACGAGGTCAATCAGCTCTTGGGAGTGGCAGAAGGTTCTTCCTTTGCCGTTGAGAACAATAGAAATTGCTGCCAGTGTTGCACCCCGATCAAACAAGTCAAATACAGCGTTCGTATTTGACTATTTAGCTCGCTGAAATCGACGTATTTGTTTATTTAGCTCTATTTGCAAATATTTGACTTATTTGTTAGATAATAAAGCTCTTACGATAGTCAGGGACTCACCTATTGCCTAGAATCGTTAGTATTAACGCCGTTAATACCCTAATATAGCCCTCCTAATTAAATAGCCCCTCGACGAAGCTAGTTATTAAGGTACTGAAGCTCTTCCAACGTCTCTAGGGCCCTTCCTCGTGATGATCGCGTCGAGAGTAAAGCGCCGGCCGTAGTAAATCGCCGTAGGGAGGTCGGAATCAGACTGCGTTGGGCGTGAAAGTTGGGTTCGAATTGAGTCTAGCAGACGCGCCCTAAAGACCGTTATAGATATATCGATAATAGTAGTAGTAGTGGCGATAGCTTTAATAGCGTAGGTAGTATCGCAGTAACGTTATAGGTAGGTGACGTTATAGGTGGGTGACGTTATAGATAGGTAATGTTATAGATAGTTCCGTTAGTAGAATTACTACTTTAGTAGGGGATTTACGCCTCGGTAATTTTTAGAGTAGGAGACTAAACTAGCTAATTAGTAGATTAATATATATAGGTCTTTTCCCCTATTAGTAATAGTAGTTATTAGCCTAATTAGTTAAGGTCTCTACTTTATTATAGAGGGTCTAGGTTCGATTCCTAGTATTAGCGCTTATATTACCTATTATAAACTTCTATTTATAATAGGTAATATAAAGTTTTAATTAGCTTAGTTACTCTTTTTTTTAAGGTCTCGAGTCTCGATATCTATTTAAACGTTTACTAAATATCTAAATATTATAAATCTATATATTTAGCTATTTAACTATAGGAAAATAGGTTGTTTATTTAGTTATTTAATGATTTAACTTATTAGATTTAATCGGGGTGCATTACTAATTACTGCACTACGGCACAACCCCTGTATCTCGGTATATTATCAGCAGAATGTCCATCGGCTCGGCGTTCCAATCGCTGATGACAATGTGTTTTGGCTTCCTCTCGGCATGCTTCATGCCCTCAATATCGATAGGGAAAGGCGAAATGAGACCATACGGCCTCGGTCTCCACGAAGCAGGAGCAATCCATATTGGTCCTCGCATGCCGTCTGCGAAAGCGGGACCGAAGTGACCGTGATAAAAATAGCTTCCATATTGCTGTACCGTGAAGCGGTATGTATAGTTGTCGCAAGGTTGAATCGAGTATTGCGTCACGCCAGGAACCCCGTCGTTCCAGGGGCGATCGACTTGATAAATACCGTGCCTGCCACCGTATTAGCTGTGTACGCGACAAACAGAGAACAGAAGAAAGTTTCGGACTCATCCAGGTATCCTACCAGTGCATGGTCGTTTCTATGCCCAGCTGGTTGTCCAGGAAAACTTCGATCTCGTCACCCTCCTGCGCTTCAATGAGGGGTCCCTGGGTCTCGTTGTTGATGGCAAATACAGGGCGGCCGTGGCCATCTCCGCTGTTCCATTTGTTCGTCACTGTAAATTTATATCGCCTTGTTTGTGCTGCCAGGCTCATGCCAAAGCAAAGGACGAAAATCGCAACTTGGGTGATAGCTGACATGACGAGTGTTTCGGCGCATAATATCAACCAAAGTAGGAGATGGAACGCAGGGCCAGGCTTCATAACTAACGCATGAACACGGCAGATTTCACTTCTTCTATAGACTGTTCGGCACTATTGAGAGCCCTCACCCTTCACTACAATTTTATCCAGGTTCAGGGGAATATAGCCCTCTCGCCACCTCTTGTGAATTATCACATATTATCGCCACCTAAGGCAGTAGTATAGTCCGGTGCACGAAAGCTTATTTCCATATACGTCAATAATTTACAACTTTCGATTCGGCAGCAAGGGTTACGGTTCGAACCGACCCCTTGGTTTTCATGTTTTCCTTAGCAACCCGCTACAGGCCAATATATAAAACTGGGAATGAATTTGAGGGGGAGTACTTAGCTTACGAAGCGACACTCACTAGACAATGAGTAGCGTTCTGCCCGTAGTAGGTTAATCGCAGGGTAGTCGCAGCTTTGACCCCTGTATACTGGGGATTGTGGGTGGCTTATTACCTGAACCCAATAGTCAAAACGGGCTCTTCATCCGAGCCTTGCGTGCCTAAGGGGTACATCATCATTTTTCCTAGTACCCAGCAGGTCGCTGCTTTCCGGGGATTGCCAAGCTTACAAGGACCCAAAAGGAATACGCAAGGCCAAGTTGGTTATTTCTCTCCTCCACCATTCATGTTCTCGAGCAACATCTCAATGATCCAGACGATGTCGTTGAAAAGCAGAGACCATGGTTCAGTTCATCTGGACGGCGTTCATCCTCGGTCAAGGACAAGAACTTTCGAAAAGTTTGGGCACTTGGCTTGTCAGCGACCATTCTAGTAGCCTTGCTCAGATTCTGGCCCGATCGAGCCGTATTCGACGTACTGTCTAGCAGCTTCGGCCACTCTTCCGCCAACCAACCGAACCGAACGACGAGGAGCTTCGTTCTTCAGACTGGTGTCAGATGGATGAATCCAGGTTGGTTTGTCGCTTCCATTACGCATCGACATGTACTTACCTCGCGTGCCTGGAGATGGTGGGCGATGGAGGGTCATGTTCGTTTGTAATGGACAGACACCCTGCCCAACACTCTAAGCTGAGGAAGGAGATCTCGTTGAGTTGAGCCTCAAAAGCGATATCTATTCGCAGTCATCGATACATTGGTCAGTCGAGATGTCAAACCATACTCCATCTTATATCTAATATCTAGTGCCACACTCAGCTGATCGCACTTGACAGGTCTGTTATTGGGTATCAGAAGTACGCTTGACCTGATCAATGTTAGCTTCAGCAAAACACCATCGCTAACAGTAACCAATCATAGAGACTGGGCCTCGAGTGACGGAACAGCAGGTATCGCGCAAGTAGGGAGCAGCTAAAATGCGCAAGATTCGTCGCAACGTATCTGACTCGCAATAGTTCCCAACTCTACCGCGCGGAAACTCCACCAGCGTCATCGATACAGCAGGTTCCTGGGGACTTAACTGGTACGCCGAGCACACCACTCTGGCGTCAGCCGATGCAAGTTTCCCTCCAATGTGTTTCTCGAGAACCTTTTGGCATTCCGTGCTAACATATTGGCAGGGCTTGTATGGCATGGTCTATGTCGCACCAAGCTCATTCAGGCCGCGTCCGTACCACCTTGTCACGAACAACACCTACGAATCAAGAGAGATATTGGAGGCAGAAAGCAACATTCGTCATATTGCCATTAAGAATCATCAACACCGCGATATTGGTTGGAAAGTGTTGCGTGCGAAGGCTACAGGCTCGGAGTTGTACTGTTCCGACTCTATTCTAGTCAACGGTAGGTTGGCACAGCAAGGGGAAGAGATTGTTCCGCCACTGATGGACTCTAGGGAAGGGACGCGTTCAATGCCGCCAGCAAGGCTTTGACCACTGTCCGGTATCCCGCTTGATGAGAAAGGCTGCATCCAGCCAGATGGGCTGCCAGGAGAGTCATGTACGCCTAGCGGGGGCGACTTCGAGGTGAGATCCAGGACAAGAATGTCTTTGAAGGTACATACTGACAGCTATTAGATCATCGAGACCGAGGGCAGACCGTATATCATGATGAATCTCATCAACATAGGATTCGAGCACTCGGTCATGGTTTCCATCGACAGGCACAAGATGATTGTGGTCGCTAACAATGGCGGCTTCGTGCAGCCTCAATCATCTGACGTTGGTAGACTCCCACAATAATTCGAGTAAACTGTGAGGTTGATCATCCATCTCGGTTGTATATCTTCCCGGTGCTGGCAGGGTCATTGTTCTCGTCAAGCTTGATGCCACCCCTGATGACTATGTTCTTCGGATCTCTTCCACGAACCGACTGCAGAACCTACACGCCTACTCAATCCTGAGATACCCCGTATGCGCTACACCGCTCCTACATCTCACCCATATTAGATGGTGCCGACAAGTCACATTGGAAGTCCCATCATCGGTCCGATTATCGGGTCCCGATGAAGCTCCCTCAATCAGCTTCGTTAGACGATGGATGTGTTTTGCCTGATGGGTCGACGAACCATGGCTGCGAAGTCGTACAAGGCCAGTTTCTTTCCCCTTACCCTGCATCTCCACCCCCGCGCCCCCAAAAGCGTCGGCCGACATCCGCAGACTACACAATTCAACTGGCGGCAGGGAAACCGGCTTCCCTCAGCGACCCCCTGATACATGAATACTTCCTGAACGAGAAGCCTTGGCAAATTTTCCGATCGTCGCAAACGCCGCTTCTTTTCAGCAAAATTGGACAGTCTTTCGAAAAGCCTATCATCGACAAGCTTCCCATGGGAGCTGTGGTCGACTTAGTAATTCAGAACCAACTCAATGATACCATACCGCTCTACAAGCATGGTAGACCAGCATGGTTGCTCGGTTCCAGAGCCGAAGCCAGGTTCGAACACGCGAATGTTGAGGAAGCATTCTGCAGGAACGACGGTATCCTCAACTTAAGGGACCCCGCCCTTGTTACAGTTCATGACCTCCCGCCGATGGGCTGGAGTGCCCTTCGCTTCGAGGTTACAGGCAAGGCTGCCACTATGATCCACGTGGTGGAGATTAGTTATTTTGCGGTAGGTCTTACCTCACGCCACCGGAATGTTTCGCAGGTCGTCAAGCTAATCACGGGTGTGATTGGTAGCTTGAAAAGCTGGAAATCTACATTGGCAGTTACAGGCCAATTCTAGGAAATACGTCTCGTACCCAAACTCCCCATTATCACATGATCTTTGTCGCAGGGCACGCAAGCCAATGGAGCTTCCTCCTTGGGAGACGACTGGTTGAAAAGGCACTCGGCCGCATTTACCATCACTTTCTGCACATCCTCAGGCTTGCCCGCAAACCAAAAACCACTGTTTCTCTCTCTCTACTCGGGCCCCCTTTTCAACGCACCAAGCCATGTCACCTGAAAACGGAGGGTCTGCACAGCTCACAGTCTGATTTATCGTGATAATTCTGTATTTATAGCCGTTTTCTGACTCATTGATAAAGTGTTGAAAGAAGGCAGCAGGTATGTTCTGAACGCGAAGTCTGCGAAGCGAAAGCGATGTCAGGACGACGCCGGCCAGGATGTAGATTGAATCAGAAGCACTAATATAGAACCAATCTAGTTGCACGTCGAAAGGTATTTGTGCCGATTTCTGCTCGAGACAGGCGGTTATGTTGCAGGGCAAAGCTTTTGGCTCCCTGGGCGCAGCCGGCCGCCATCCAAGAATGGAAGCATTCGACAGATGAAATACAGAGAGTCGCTAAAAAGGGCGCCGTGCACCAATTTCTCGACGCACAAAACTCTGGCCATTGGTGCTGGCGGGTTGAGCCACAAGGCTAGAGTTGAAGAGTAGCACGGGTTGGCAGTTGATGAGATGAGACGAGTAACGACAAAGCATAGGTCGGAGATGTCATGCTGCAACGGGCTCAAGCAAAGTTACGGAGCAACACGGTCCTAATGGAAGAATTCCTGGTCTGTACCGTGGTGGGCTGTGGCAAGAGCCGAGCTCATCTTATAGTGCGGACAATCGGCGCAATTTGTCATCGTGGGTGATTTGTTAAATCTATCTTTGAACCTTGTGGCCGTGATAAAGAGAGACTGCCAATTGCGGTCCGGGTCTCAAAATGCAATGCTAGCCTCTTGAATGGACTCTTCGAAATGTTCCGACACGCTTGACGAGGACCTATACTGCCAGACCTTGCATGACGCCGCATCAAGCTTGTAGAGGTTGGCCAGTCGTCTCAAACTTCCTCCAACGCTAATGAAGCGATGGCGCAGAGATCAGTGACTCCGGCATTTATTTGCATTTCCATACTGAACTAGTATTTAAACCTTTCGGGCGTGGGTACAGTTCTACTAGGGATCCTAAAAGATGGTAGGGAGAAACAGAGTACATTAGAGACCTACTTAGCCCGATTTAAGGCCTTCAATGTAAATGCGATTACAAAGTTGAACCTCTATGGCTTCCCAGGACCTAAAGCTTGGTCGGATCCGCATACAGACGTCCGATGACATTCCCATGTGCAAGCCTCTCAATACCCTCCTTGATCTCACTGAAGCAAATCTCCTCAAGAAGAGGCTCAATTGATTTGTCTGCTATCATCTGCAGACAGATTCTGACCTCCTCAATAGACGAGCCGGCTGAGCCTTTCAGGGAGACGCCCAGGGCGACAAACTCATGTGTGTTCAATGTGGCTTCTTTTGATGACAGGCCGACGAGTACGACCTTGCCACCAGCTTTGACTGCCTTCGCAGCCGCAGCAGTCGTTGAGCCCGCTCCCACAAAATCCACAACTGCATCGAATCGAACTCCAGGAAATCCATCGAAGCTCTTGGCGGATGCATGAACTCCTGCTTGAGCACCTGGTACATATTTTCGGTTGTCCCGTTCGATTCCATACACGGTTGCGCCTTGTCGAGATGCGATCTGAGCAGCCGAGAGGCCCAGGCCTCCTAGCCCTATAATGGCGATTTTCGACGACTTGGTAGCTCCGGCTTCAACTACCACGGCATGGTATGCTGTGGCAACAGCGTCGGGAGCTACAGCAGCCTGTGCAAAGGTAACTCCCTCGGGTATGTGCAATGCCTTCGATTCGTAAAGTGCACAGTACTGCGCGAAGCCACCGTCATAGCCAATGCCGGCGCTGGTGGTGATATCGCCAAAGGTGATCGGGTGCTCGGTGCCAATGACGGAGACAACACGATCTTCGACCTTGAAATTGATGACTTCCGAGCCGACACTGACGACAACGCCAGCGATCTCATGCCCCAAAATGATAGGGCGCTTCCAAAAGAAAGTGTCGTCCTTACCGGAGATAATGTTATAGTCCGTATGGCAGAGACTGGTGGCCCTCACCTTGATGAGGATTTGGTTCTTCTGGGGGATCGGGACTGGAACATCCACGTACTCCAGTCCCTCGGTAGGTGAGGTGAATCGGTAAGCTTTCATGATGGATGCCATTGTGTATTGTGATGAGCAGTCAGACATGAGTTCCGGCACTTTGCGGCGCAGTGTCAAGGAGGAAATAAATGGACCAGAAGCGCATTAGAAATATTGTTTTGGTTGGAGTATGGTAGCCATCATTAAATACTTGTTTGACCCCTTTGTCGACAGGCATTACTCAAGCTCTGATGAGCCCCCAGGAGCTTCGGAGAGCTAAAGGGGTGTCGTAAATCCGTCGGATGATTCAATCCCGCGCGGAAAGCTCGGAAATTCTGAATTCATCAGTATGTTCGAAGACTAGTCAAACTGATTATCCAGCGTCATATGAGGCTTGTCTCGATGAGGTGGTTATTAGCTTATGCTTTCCCCAGATAAGCGGAATGTGGGGATGTGGGGCGCGGGGTTGTGGAGGGGGTTGAGCATTCCCAGGCCGAGGAATGGCGCCGTTTGAGACGGAGGCGGAAGCGCTGAAATGCCTCCATCCGACGGAGTAACCTAGAACTAGTGACTGGAAATTACTGATCGTGACAAGAAGTCACACAGTTTCATGAGTCATCCGCTGGAACGAAGTAAGCTACCTCAGAAGCCATTCTATAAATACCAATCTATTTTCTCATGTTTTAGCATTTCGAGATCGTCCAAAGACGAAAACCTTCACCCACAAACCCCAACCCTCATCATTGTATTCAAAAACGACTCTTCAACAAGTCAATACCGTCAAGTACCGGCGCAATGACCACCCTGCAGACAATTCGAACCGACTTCATCTTGGTTGATGGCTTAAACGTCGCTTACCGACGGTTTGGAAAGCCAAGTGCTTATCCTTTGCTCTACATCAATCATCTACGAGGTTCAATGGATACGCTTGATCCGAAACTCTTCAACGCCATCGCAAAAAGCCGAGAGATCATTATTTATGACAGCTTTGGCATTGGCCATAGCGAAGGCTCTGTGCCCGACTCCACGATCAAAATGGCCTCAATAGCGGCCAAATTCTTAGCAGCCATTGCAGTACCCGTGGTAGATGTCATTGGTTTCTCCATGGGTGGTGGCGTGGCCCAGATACTTGCCTGGGACTACCCAGAGCTGGTCCACAAGTTGGTCTTGGCCGGCACACAGTCTGCTATCGGAGAGGGCGTGGTCTTACCCCCCCGAGAAGTGCTCGAGAGCGCAGGAGCGAACACCGACGGGCCTCCCACTCTGAAAGACATGCTTTTCCTGTTCTTCTACCCATCTGAGTCGAGTTTGGCCCTCGGAAATGCCTGGTGGACGCGAATCCAGGAGCGGAATGTGGCAGGTGAAGAACGCCGGGGCTACCTCGTCGGGGAGGGAGCACGATCCCAGCTGACCGCCATATTCTCTTTCACTGTCGATCCCGCCAACTTTGATCGCCTGAAAGACATTAAGGTGCCTACATTGGTTACGAATGGTCATAATGACGTAATGTCTCCTACTCCCAATAGCTTCGTTCTCCAACAAAACATTGCAAACGCACATCTCATCATATATCCAGACTCGGGACATGGACACCTCTTCCAGGTCCCAGAGCTCTATGCTCAGCATCTCGAGTTATTCTTGGGCAGCGAATAAAGGTGTAGGGAAGTTCGCGAGGGGAGCTTACGGATTGACAAACGAGATATTTAAATTGGCTTGCTTTCTGGACGAATGGGTTTCTATATCCCGTGATATCACATATTTCGAGGCTACAAGAACGAATCAATTCCCAAATTTACTCAGAGAGCCTGACCCCATATTTACTTCAACACGAATGATAAGTTGTTGCTGCATGGGTAGGTGTTAAGGGCTAGTCACCAGTAGTGGTCACTGATGAGGCCTAAAGGTATAATTATCCTAACATACAGAAGAAGAGGAGAAGGGAAAATAAGGTAGCTAGGTAGCCTCATAGTAATAGCCTGTGTGCACGGTCCCTCCCTCACGTGATTGTCCTCGAGGTCGCTGCGAGTCCGCAGCTGGATTATCCTTGGGTTAGTATAGGCTTCGGAATGCCTAATACCAGTTCAAGGGTATAACCCGTAACAGTAGGTTTCGAAATTGATGAAATCAATCCGCCTAAGCACTCATTCAATAGATCAATGTAAATGTCTACTTCAAACGAAAAACGCTGTCCATTTTTCAGACAGCTCGGTCAATAATTCCAGTGCAAGAGTCCCTCTCGTGCTGAAAGCAATGAAAGGAGGAAGCTTGTAGGGAGGCCGGGCCGTCGCCTTAGGATCAAATTCTAATTCAAAACAAGCTCTTCCCTCACCTTATACAATTGATATATCATATCCTGAACCTGTCTAGCAGGTAACCTACGCATGCCAGCGGCCTCTGATGTAGACCATGACCCAGCAAGGAGTCTTTCATCGAGTTTGCATTCATCTCTTGGGCGTGGAGCAGGACGCAGAGGGTTCATAATGATGCGATGTGGGGGTGGTTTACAGCGCACTACGCCGCATGTTCTACCAATCAATTATCCCGGATTACCGATAGCTTCCGATGGCGCAAAGTCCCCACCCCCCAACAGCCAGAGAATTTTACCATGATAAACATCTCGATCGCAAGCATTGCGCCAGACGCCGTGCTATCAAATTCTCGCCCACTCATACAGTACTGATAGAATGGCTCAGACGAAGGAGCTCGGCTTAAAAGGCAATCATTAATCTCCCAAAACATCCGCACACTGCCCTGCAATTTAGACAACTAACGGTCACCACAGTGGACTTCTTCTGGGGCGACACCAGCAAGGAGGAGAAGAGATTGATTCGCAAACTTGGTAAGACCATGTCGGTTTGAAAAGATGGACTCCCGAGCTGACTCCGCTTCCAGACTTCTTCATCCTTGTAAGTCAAAAAATAACAACGTGTTTCCCACGTCCCGAAATTGACTTGTTAGACGTTTTGCTGCTTCAGCTTTTTCTTCAACCATCTTGGTAAGGCTGGTCATCCTGACACCACGGTAGGATTAAACACTGAGGCATTTCCCAGACAGAGCTGCTTTTGCAAATGCATACGTGCGTTCAATCCATTCAAATGTTGCTGGTATCAGACGAATTTGACCATTGTTCACAGGTAGCCGGGCTTAAAGAGGAGCTTAACCTCCAGGGTAACCAATACAATGTCCTCCTCTCCATGGCCTCGGCAGGGTACGTATTCCAGAAATATTCATCAAGCCCTTCTAATTTCATGGAACAGTATGCTGGTGGGCCAGATTCCCAGCAGCATCATAATACAGAAGGTCAGACCTCGCATTTGGCTCTCTTCCATGGTCATCGTATGGGCGGGGTGTACCATGGCGAGTGCCGCCTGCAAGACATTCCAGCAGCTGTGCGCAGTCCGGTTCTTCATGGGTCTAGCGGAAGCGAGCACTTACGCGGGTTCCATCTACATCATGGGATCCTGGTAGTAAGTCCCAACGTGCTGGATTATACCCCTTTGGCTAATTTGAAGACAGTAAGTCGAACGAGCTCGCTAAAAGAGCTGCCACCTTCACTGTTGCTGGCCAGGTGGGCAAAATGTTCGCCGGTGCCATGATGGCAGCGATCCACTCGTCCATGGACGGTTACGCTGGTCTGGCGGGCTGGCAGTGGGTGTTTCTGATTGACGGCATCATCACCTGCCCAATCGCGATCTTTGGCTTCTTCTTCTTCCCAGACATTCCGGAAATCACAGAGGCCTTCTACTTGAGCAAAGAGGAGCGGCAACTTGCACTTGATCGTCTCCCACCTAAGATGGAAGACAGCCACAATATTCAGGCGTGGAGCTTAGCAAAGCGAGTGCTGGGCCACCCGATCTTGTAAGTCGCCTTGTTTTTGTCGCTCCATTAACTTGCTGACATCGAAAAGCTACATCTGCTGCGTGTTTTCAGCCCTATCTTCGGCCATGCAAGGCTACATTGTTCAAGGCCTGATGCTTCTCTTCATGAAGAGCCACCAAAAATCGGACGGCTTCACGCAGTCCCAGGTCAACACCTATCCCATTCCCACTCACGCAATCGGCATCGTAGCGGAACTCGGCTCTTCCGTGATCATCGACCGCTACAGCAGGCGCGTCAGCATCGGTCTGTCTATTTGCCTCATCCAAGTCGCCTGTTCGATTGTACTCCTGATTCCGAACATGTCTTTGGCCGGTAACCTTACCGCATTCTACCTGTCTTCCACCTCGTACGGCATAAACCCGCTCCTTTACAGCTGGTCTAGCAATATTGCGGCGCGAACGGCAGATGATGCTGCACGTAGCGTCATTCTTGCTTCAATGGCAGCGAGCGATGGCCTTCTCTGGACTTTCTGGGGTATTGCGCTGTATCCTGCGAGTGATGCACCGTATTGGCGAACTGGATACATTGCCATGATCTGCGTCTGTGCAGTTCTCAGTTCATGGCTGTTCCTCGTACGCTGGGTAAGTGACCGAAATCCTGATTCCTCGAATTTTGTCTGACATGAATAGCTGGATCGGCACACCGCCCGCAAATATCCTGCTCCTACGAGTCTGCTCACTGCTGATGCCGCAGCCCAACCTTCATATCACTCTACTGATGAGAAAGGGTCTGAATAGCGTCAGATATGCGCTTCAGGACTCACAAGATATGATGAGGGGATGTTGGAGGGCGACATTGGGGAGCGTAATTGCATTGTGGTAAAGCATAGGGGGAGGCGCTTGCACAGCGATATGGAGGTCATCATCAGTTCGGAAGACCGGATGCAACGAAGATATAGGGCAACCCGGCCCAGTATCAGATCGACCACGAGATGGGAACTACAGTCTAGTATACAGGTGATGTTGCTTCGTTATGGGCAACGTCTCATTTTGTTGGAGCCAGCCCTGTTGTCAAAGGTAGACTCATGTGGATTGTGCGCCACACCAAATCTTCATCATCTCTCGAGATGATTTTGAAACCACTCCGTTCCCAAAAAGTGACTGCGCCGGGAAGGAAGGGATGGGTGTGCAGGTAGAATTCCTTGATGCCAGCATGGCGGGCGGTGTCCTCCAGTGAAGCTAACAGTCGCGAAGCCAAGCCGCATCGACGGAGGTCTGGGTCAACGTACAGTCTGATGACCTCTGCAGCACGATCTGAACCGAGTTGGAAATGAGTGAAGCGATTATCGTATGAAACGTATCCAATTGTGGCCACAAGAACCCCATCAAGGCGAGCGATGAGGAAGGCCCCATCTGGGTGATCGAGAAATGACTTTTGAAAGCCGCCTGCCAATTCATGATGGGCATGTGTGTTGTGCGCCGCTGAGTTTAGCATCGGGAACATGCCTGTCCGAGCCATCTTAGTAAGGTCGACAATCTCGGGAATGTCCTCAGAGGTCGCGCTGGTGATGATAACATCTTGTTGTTGCGACTGGCCATGCAGCATTGTGAGTTTGTCGCCTGGTGGTGTCTGGTGTCGACGTCCGAAAATAGTAGGACTAAGATAAAGCTACTTGTGCGCGAAACTGTCGATTGTGCTGTCGATGCAGAATTTGCACTGCGAGATCGGCTCCACGGGTTTTCTGCCCAACTCCAAGCCTCGATATGGTTTGGTGGCATGGCAGCCGTCCGTGTCGAAACAAATTAGTAAGCCACCCTCACCCTAACTAAGGTAGGGTAGGGTGGTAATTACATCAGATGAGAGGATTGAAATTGGAAATCAAACAGCACTATAGTCAGAATCATCTAGGGGAGATGGCACTGATCACTCCATTCAATCCGAAGCTTTGTTGAGCGTGCTCTGAACCAAGGATACGGGGAAATAATCGTTGGCGGTGCTGGCAGGTCGGGGCTCGGTGCAAGGCTCGAGGCAAGGCTCGAGGCATGTCTTCTGCACTAGAGTATTTACAAGAGTAGACAGGGAACACCATTGATGCATTCTCTGAACCCAAATTTTGACACTGATTCCGTTCTTTATCAAGTATGACGTGGAGACATGAGCTACACAATTTTGCATCCTCAATTCTAGGTAGAGAACAAGGTATCAGTAACGTGGGCTATCTCCTCCTTCCGGTATGTATCGGGCTCCGAATATCCCAGTTGAGTAGCGTTGGCATCAAACATGAAATTTTTGGGTTCTTCCAGAGTATATTGGGGTCAACGCAGA
Source organism: Verticillium nubilum (assembly GCA_002851675.1). Classification (NCBI taxonomy): domain Eukaryota; kingdom Fungi; phylum Ascomycota; class Sordariomycetes; order Glomerellales; family Plectosphaerellaceae; genus Verticillium; species Verticillium nubilum. The sequence goes on from NMXI01000102.1 coordinate 34,986, forward strand.
CACGTCGCTTCGAAGTTTGTTAGTGGCGGTCAGTTGTCCATGAGATACTTGATCTTACTCACCTTGACTAAAATTGGGATCGTGATGGTTAAAGAAACTAATCCACATGCTCGACATCAGGTTGGCAAGCTTTGGGAAACTCTCTCCCTTTCCTGTAAACGGATTTTGCGCGACGGGAGTTTCGGATCCATTGCCTTGCAAGTTGTTGAAAACAAAGACGACCTCCTGAAAATGAGTAGAACCATGAGCTGGGGAAAGGCCGTTCACATAGACCTTAAAGTTGTAGGTCCATACGGGGACGCCCTGCTTAGCCAAGTTTTCGACCATAAGACGACGGGGGGCATGCTGAGTGACATCCCCACGGTACGTTGCAACACGCTTCCATTGTTCACCAAAGACAGCGAGAGCTCGCTGGGGACGGCCCTGGAGTGACCCCGGAATGCCGAGGTCCGGGACATCTGGATATAACTCTGCAAACTTCACAGCCGCTGAGGCGCTGATCCCAGCACTAGCGATCATGGTCAGAAACTGCTCCGTCGTGTTGACACCAAGAGCGCTGAATGCAGTTCCCTCATCGTGGTTCTGGCCAGTGAGCATGGGAACCGGGACAATTTTGCCTTTTCGGATATGTAGGGATGTAGATTCTGAGAAAAAGTCCCCATCAATCACGTTACTCCAACCTGGGTTGGCAACGGGTATAGAGCTGTTGAAAACTCTGCTGAGCTCGTCCGTAGGCATGCCGCGGAGACAGGACAGGGATTCAGTGGCATTAGAACATCCGGTGCGGTTGAGAATGGCCTGATAGTAAGGTTCCCAGTCCTTGGCGGTCCCGCCGCCATCCTCAGAAGGTCAGACGGGCCACCCACTTGGCAGCACAGCAGCACAGCAGCGCTGAAGAATCCGTCGTCGCGGCCATCATAGGCGATAAGCTGGGCTCCAGCACCTCGACCTCCAGCGCTCTCACCCCAGATAGTGACTTTCTCTTTTTCTCCGCCGAAACCGGCAATGTTCTCTTGAACCCAGTGCAAGGCCAGGCGCTGATCCCGAAATCCGAGATGCGAGCCGCCTTCTTCCTCAAGAGCGGCACCATAAAGAAAGCCCCAGCCGTGTAGGCGATAGTTGATGCTGGCTGCAATGATGGGCTCTCCAATCTTGACGGACTGACCGACAATCAAGGATAGATTGTATCGGGGATCCGAGCTGCCGCCATTTGTCAATCCGCCTCCGTGGATCCAAAATGCGACCGGCAGGTCATCACCAGGCTTTGTCCCGGCGGGTCGGACAACATTGATAGTTAGGCAGTTTTCCGAGATATAGTTGCCAAGCACCCACGTGTCGCTTCCGTAGCCTATGCACTGGGGAGAGTATTCTGTTGCGTTGCGGGAAGAAGGGAAGAATCCCAAGTGCTGTTGAGAGGCTGCGGCACCCTGAAACGAAGACTACCGATAGGAGGTTGAGCATATGGGATGCCGAGAAAGAAGTCTTGGTTATGTTCCTTGTTGTGCAGTCCATAGTATGTGCCATTCTGAACTTGGACTGTTGGTGTCGGAAAGAAGGGCAAGCGGTCCAAAGATCATGGAGAATGGCTTCATGGCAGCTTCGGTGGGCAGGATTGTGTTGAGGGAAAGACGATTTCTAGATGGCCCAATGGTCTGATCCCATCAGCTTCCCCGGTGCGATTTGTAGGCCGCCAGAAGCTCGTCATTCCATGCGGCGAGACTGGCAAACAGCGAGCCTCTGTAGGGCTCTCACGTCGGCAGTCATTTGTAGACTCCGGAAGAATGGCGATCTTGGGACATGCTGCGAGTCATGATAATCCATAGTGGCCAAGTTGTTCATGCTTCTGGTATTGCCTCCATCGGCAACTGGATCAAGGCAAGGTGCATGACCCCGGCCGTAGCTAAAGAGCGAGGTCTCCCAGACATCTGGAGAATCACCGCCGGATAATACCCCAGACATTCAAGCTCATAGGCCACGAGTCAAACCTCTCGTTGTCGTCGGGCCGATTTGAGCGGAGAATTTCTTGGCTCGAATGCGCGTCTTGTGTCCCGGCAGTCGGGCACATCGCTGGATGACCATGGAGAACAAGTGATATTGGCTTTTGCTAGTAACTGGCTTTTCCATGGGTTATTCCTGGGCCCTCACTGCGTGCTAGTCTGCTCAGCACGGAGTTCAAATTTTAATCAGCTCGTACGATGCAAATCTCACTGGCTGAAGGAGGCTTAGTTATTATGGTGTCCGGACGTACTTGAGATCGCAGAAGTACGTTGACATTTGCGTTGGTTCATTTGTCGTCCCTTCTTTTGTTAGCCTTGCACCTTGTGATGGCGTTCCGAGGAAAATCTCAATAGGCTATGGGTGGCGCCATCGAGGCCTTCTGAACACGTATTCAAGGCTCAAAGAACCATCCAGTGAACACAAACATCGTATTTTCAGCCCCAACCGCCATATATATACCGCAGTAAGCTGCGATGCCATACTGTTGAATGGCCAGCTCAGAGGGTTTTTCTTCACCAACGAGAAGCTTCATGTGAGGTGAGGTCGCTAGGTGTACCCAAAATACTTCTTGGTCTGTGATACTGAATCCAGTCTCATGCATGTTGATTGGGACTCGAAAGGGCTACCCATGCGGTGAACTGGGAATCTCCCTTTTGAGGCAGAAAAGTAACCACCGGTTGCCGCTAGAGTATGGGGCTATGCAGCGGTATATGTTCCAAGGACAATGTTCAATGGAGCATTACCACGGCCTCTGAATACGTCAGCCAATGAACCAAACTTTACGTGCAAATGAACCTTGATGAGATGCTTGTCTAGGGCAGCTTACTCGGGCATTCAGTCAAGAAACATGGTCGGAATGCCATTTTCCCCCATCGCGAACTCAACACTGGTCGTTCCCTTGATCATACACTAACAACGGGACAGAAGCTGCACGAGACATGAGAAACTAATAAGAAGACAAGGCCGTGGCTTGTCTCGTGCTTACCAAGTCAAGCCACAACGCTCGACGTGCCTTGCTGACACAGCTTATCAGAAGGAATTTGGAGGCGCTGAAGGCTCCGGTTGTGCACGGTGTTTCAGTTTCATTGCGAGGCCTGTTGTTGCTGCATTTCACCCCGTGTCTACCGTAGATCGGATGGGCAGCGTCCTGGTGAAAGCCGCGTGTTCCAGTCCAAGTCCTCGTACCAGACGATTCCCCTTGCCGCCTGCAACCTGCGTACCTGGGTATAGCTAAAAGCTATCAAGGTCGCGTTCAAGTCCAGTGATGATCAAAGCAGCGGCGGCGGTACCATGATTGTGGTATAAAAATCAAGGTCATTAAGAGTTGGGACCTCCATTGTTAGCATTCAGGTAGCGATATGATCAGTCGAAAGGACAATCAGCCATCTCCAGCCTGCCTATGGAAAGATGTGGAATGATGGCGCACTGCGCCCTAATAGGTGTCAATCCGAGTGTATTGTGGATCGACTTGACAAACTTCTTCCTCCTCCTATATCCCCCCTGTAGGAAGTCCACCTCAAGTTGCCGTGGGTTAACTTGCGGGCTCAAGATGGGTTCTGTAGTCGCAGTATTCATGACTGTCGGCGCTCCTCTTCCGCCGCGACCTCTTTGGCAAGAACATCTTCCAAGTGGGCGCTGACCTCTCTCGAGGCGTCCTTAGCAGTGGTATGCACCGTCGCGGAAGGGCCATCGAAGATCTCAGCGACCGTCTCGAGAGTATGCCCGCGCGTCTCCGGGTACCAGAAGCATAAGGTACCGACACCAGCATGAAGACTAGGACGGCGATGGAAACAAAGTAGTACTTCCACTGGATAGCATCAAGAGCAATAGGGTTGACAAAAATGTTAAAGGACGCCGCGAGGAGAGAAGTTAGGAGCGAAAGAAACAGACCCTTAGCGCGAAGCTCAAACGGCCAGATCTCGATAGAATACGAGACGGCCAAGGGTATGAGAACAACATCGTAGCCGGCGAAGTAGCTGGAGAATATTAGAACCTCGAGGTTCTGGTGCTACAGCAAATAACTCACACAAAGAGGAAAGGGATCACGGCCAGACCGGTCGGGTTGTGTCCGGTGCCAGCAAAGCTTCCCGATAGGCCCGTAATGATTACAGAGGACACCAGCATGATAAAGCCCTTGAATAGCGTTAGCAGCTCGTCTCCGTAATCCGCCAGTTGTTGATTTTGCCGCTGACAGGAACAAGAAACGTCTTCCCAATCGGTCGACCATAGATGCCGCAGTGCAGGCCCACAGGAGGTTCCACAGCTGGAGGCAGGCAGAGATAAGGGTCTGGTCGGTCACGGAGGTAATACATACGGAGCTCTGACAGGCCAGGTTAGAAGATATGGAACTTTGGCGATCAGGTGTGGGACACTCACAAGAACCATGGCCAGGTAATAGCTGACGACACCGTTGCCAACCCACTGGCAGAAGATACTTAAACTGACGGAGATGAAGAGCCTGTGACGGTTTCCAGGGGTGCTCCAGAGATCAGCCCAAGAGGAATTTGCCTGGGCAGCCCTCTCAGCCAGAATTGTGGACTCAATCTCGGCCATCTCAAATGCAACGAGCGGCGAATTCTTATCGCCTCCGGCATGAGCCTTGGCAAGGTTTCGCCGGGCTTCATCGACACGATCAACGGATACAAGCCAGCGAGGAGGCTCATCTACCAGCAGAAACCCCGGCATTGCGAGAATGGGGAACGCGGCGTGAAGAGCGGAAGGTATGCGCCACGCCAGCGCATCCATGTTGCGTGTTCCGAACGTAGTCCACGCGGCGATGAGCGAACCACCGTACCAACCATAGTTGTACTGTACGTGCGTTTAGCATTCCTACCCGAGGCAGTGCCTTAAGATCTTAATATACTAGACTGGATACGATACCACGTTGCGTCGAATAGAGGCTCTCGGCGAGGAGCATCGGACCGGAGAGCATGAAGCCGCTGGAGAGGCTGACAAATAGCCTCGAAATCACAGAAGCAGTGGCATTGGCTTGGAGGCCGGTGCCGAGAAGCAGGAAAGCCTGGCCGATCCACACGCCAGGCTTACGACCATACTTATTACATACCCAGGCTGCCAAGGGGTATGCCGCTCCTGCGCCCAGCATATAAATAGCGTTGATGAAGCCCAGCCATGCCCCCGTTGGGTACCTCATGAACTTGTGCCACTGGGGCAGAGCTAGGAAGCCGTTCATCAAGCTGCCATCAAATTCGTTGCTGTCAGAGAATAGACAAAGGGATAGAATGCCAAAGTTGAGTTTGACAAGATGAGGGCGCTCATACCATGGTACGCCATCGTCTGGAGGCACGGTAGCAAGCTCGATACCCACGGTCTAGGCCTGTATCTTCTTGGTGTCGTGCTTTTTGACACTCATATTGATAGGGTTTTGGATAGACGAGAGAAAAGGATATCAGAAGACAAGTCGCTGGTCTTCAATGGATTAGTAGCTTCGAACCGGAGTATTATGGGATCAGCGTCGTTTTATAGCCGGGACTTCCTCTGAAGCCATTCCAGGACACATTAGACACCATGCAGCTGTCAAGCCAAACGACGGAGCATCCCCGGTGAAAGGTGAGCTGTGCGTGCTTCAGAGACAGAGTCTGTACGTCGAATCGGTCCGCCGTCACGCGTCGTGGGCTCTCAGATTATCGAGGGCTTATTCTGGGTCCAGGATGCCTTGCTCGGATGAGGCAGACACTGGCTTCCCATCACTAACCGCTAGGCCAGAAGGCAAGATTGCGGCTCGGCCTTGCCCACAGACATGTCTATGTGGTCGTGACTGACTCGGTCTTCGGGCTAGCCCTGGAGCCATCTTGTACTTCGGTCTGTGGGCAAATGCGGGGGACGGAGTATCCTTAGTGAATTGTACACCTGTAGGTAGACTCGCTTAAAAACGATAGATGGACGGCAAGCTATGAGACGAGGGCGTTGCCTGGCTTCGATTTAACGCACGAGGGGAGGGGGCTCTGGGAGTGTGGTGATGCGCCTGGCCAACTTGGTGCAGCGTACCTTGGGTTAATATAGATGTCCCCGCGGGGGCCCCAGGTCCACTTAATGCCTAGTACAATACGATCGGGACTGGGGAAGCATGGGTATATCAATGTGGATGAGATATTTTGAATGGCAAACAGCGCCTATGGCTTCTAAGTCAGAAAATTGGCTGTCAATATCAAAGCTGAATCGTCCTCTGCCAACCCTGGAAGGCTAGTATCGGGAACCAAAACAGAGGCATCGGGCGTGCCGACCTTGGCCCCAGACGGGGGTTCGGGCAGATCTTTGACTGTTCGGCCACTAACCCAACCATGTGGCAGTGGGCCGCTATTTGAGCCAGTGGAAGGACACACGAAAGGTAATGTTGATTGCAAAGCGCTGACCAAGTGGTGTTTCTTGCCTTTACCCCAGGTCAGGCCCAGGCGTTCATGTGGGGTCTTTCCCGACACACCCAGGTCCAGATTGCATAGCGGTTGTGATCGCAGCATTCGTCACCTGCAGTATCACTAGATATTGGGAGAGTGTTTCTCAACTTCCATAGATGGCCTAGTCCCATGAATGCTTGTGCTAGATCCGTCCAATATGGGGTATAATTCGCTGAGCCATACAGGCGTACTGAGTGTGAACCCTCCATCAGTCAATAATTGTAAGGTACTCTCAGGGGGGGATATTGAGGGCAAGAACAACCGGCCGGCAGCGTTTTCAGGTCAAGTCCCACATGACTCGTGATGGGCGCGCAAGCTCATCAATATTTCAGCCTGCTTGACTTGGGTGAGCGGTGACAGCGGTGTCGTAGTTCACAGGTGTTCCTCGTCACGACGTCGAAGCCATATCAAGCACGTGGCTGATTAGGAGTAGACTCTTGATCAGAGCTAATGTCAGTCAGATGAAGTTGCCGCGGAGTTCCCTTGACACCAATACTAGGCGAAAGGGGTTAGATAAGACTCGAACAATATCAGTCTTGAGCTTTCAGCCCGCACTAATATGCAGTGAGGCTTCGAGAAGCTGACTTGGGTGTCCATGTGACCGATTCGAGGATTTTCCTAAAAGTCAGCGCAACAAAGGGATAAATTGGACTAAAGTCGGGAAAAAAAGTCTTCGCTTCTTGAAGTTTGTCTCGTTGGGACAACGTCGAGGTCTAATCATGATTCTCAAACATCGTCTACTAAAATCAGTACAGACTGGTGTGTCACCAACGGGCCATCACTCTCGACTCGTATCGTCATTTAGGCCATATGGCGCAGCGACCTAGCCTTCCTACGTTGAGAAGAGTTGAGGCACTGAGAGTACCACTCGTTCTGTACGACGCAAGACGTGCCGGCGGCACATTTGCCAGTACCAGTCCAGCCATTTCCTCCACACTGAGCCCACTGGGTGATGGACGCAGATCCAGAGGCGGGCTCCTTGACAGGCTCCTCGACAGGCTCCTCGGCCGGCTCCTCGGTGGGCTCCTCGGCCGGCTCCTCGGCCGGCTCCTCGACAGGCTCCTCGGCCGGCTCCTCGGTGGGCTCCTCGGCCGGCTCCTCGGCCGGCTCCTCGACAGGCTCCTCGGCCGGCTCCTCGGCCGGCTCCTTGACAGGCTCCTCAACAGGCTCCTCGGCCAGCTCCTCGGCCGGCTCCTCGGCCGGCTCCTCGGCCGGCTCCTCGACAGGCTCCTCGGCGGGCTTTTCAGCGGGCTTCTCGGCGGGCTCCTCAGCGGGTTTTTCAGCGGGCTTCTCGGCGGGCTTTTCAGCGGGCTTCTCGGAGGGCTCCTCGGCGGCGGGCGCTTCAGCGACGGGCCGCGTGGCGACGGGCTCCACCTCTTCAGTCTTTCCTCCCGTCTCAGCGACAGGGGTTGTAGCCGCGGGACCAGAGCCGAGGTTGGCAGGACCAGCGCTGCTCTTGACGAGCCCGGCAACCTCACTGGCTGCGACGGGCTTGACAAGGTATTCCTTCAGGCTGGACCAAGTCTGTAGGGCGCTCGAAGCAGACAAGGCAGGCCAATCACCGCTGCTCGAGTCAACCTCGTTGATGGCACAGGCACGACCAATGTGAGACTCGCAGCTACTGGCGGCGGCAGCGTTGGGAACGTTGAACAGGGTAGTGATGGCGGTACCAGCCTTGGTGATGGGCTGGCTGACGGACTCGAAGACGTTGCCCTCGAGAATAGCACTGGCGCCCTTGTACGCGTCAAAAGCATGGCCTTCCATGTTGGAGAATAAGTTGTTAGAGGCCTGGAAAGTACCAGTGACGCCATCTTGACCAAGCTTAGGGGCTCGGCCGGCAACATTGTGTAGGTAGTTCTTATCGATGGTGACCTGGTCGCCGTCGCCGATGAACATCATGGTCCAGTAATGGTTGTTATTGCAAGAGGCAGACGTGGTTGTCACGCCATCGAACTCATTGTTGGACAAAGTGATGCGGGAGCCATCGAAATGGGAGACAACAAAGTGCCGGCCGATGAGCGAGATTTTGCAGTGGTCAATCCAGACACCATCGTTGCCTCCCCGAAAGTCTATAGCATCGCCTCCCCAGACGATGCCCGGGTTGAGATCAGTAATCTCGATGCCCTGGACAATGACATTGCTAGCGCCCTTGCTAAGCCTGATGCCCTTGCCCTTGAAAACACACTTAGCGCCGCTGCCGATGATGCTCTTATTACTGCCGACGACCAGGGGCTCGGTGCCGGCGACGTCGTAGGTGATCGAGCTGACGGCGACATTATCGGAGCTGCCACAAGAAAGGTCGCCGAGGTAAAGCTGACCGCCGTTCGAGGCACTGCAGCTCTTGCGATCACAGCCGGAATCGGTTGCGGTGGTGCCAGTGAAGTCGTACTCCTTGTCGATAACAATGGTCCGAGGGGTGTCATCTGAGAGCCACTTGGTGAGCTCTTCGACGGAAGACGGGGTCGCGGCAGCTGCACTACCGCCGCCTGTGACACCGGTGGCGAAGCCGTAAGCTGTTCCGACCACGGCCTGGGCGGTAGCGGCGCTCGCCGCAGCAAGTGCCATGAGAATCGATTGGAAGCGCATGGTGAAGGTTGTTGTGGTTGTAAAACGAGTGTGTATGGAAATAATGGACGCGGTGGATAGATTGAAATGTTCGATCACGCCAGCGCAAAACTCGACACAGAGAAATGGACGAAAACAGTGGATTGAAGCAAGAGAATGATGATGGCCTACAAGTGTCCGGTCGCGAAGGCGCAAGTTGATCTCTTAAGTTGGCCTTGCCAGGCCGGATCTGACGGGCTCGGCAGAGCTAATCAGGAAAACGGAAAGTTGCGCAGGGGTGGAGGCTCTGGGTTTTGTTTGCTTAATTGGGCCTCATGTTCATGAAACGCGGAGGATTATGCGAATTCAGGCTCTGGCAGCGATACTTCGGGATGCTGCCCCGCCCTGCGAGATTAGGTGACCGCACCAGCTAGAGGAGAACTCTTCGAATAATCTTGAATCGCACGTGCACTGATCAGCGCGGACTTGTTGGCTGTCATGACTCAAAAAGTCACGGTGTCAGGTTTGTCATTTACTCTACGAACATACGATCGACCATGTAGTGGCTCGACAGACCTTTCTGAGCAATGAACGTCCTGGCAAGAGGGTTGAGAAAATGATTCTCATCAAAAAAATCAACGATAAGGAGCAGAAACATCGACTAGGTCCAGTATCGTGGCGGGATGATGCGGCAGCGCTGATCACATGGCTAGGTTGACGTTTGGGATTGATTGAGCGAGATCCTCTGCCGCCCCGCCTGGCGGCCAAGGCCCTGACCAGCCCTTGCTAGCCTCCCACCTTGAGGACTTACAACATGTGGGGGTAGATATCAATGTTCTGGCACATACACCAGCTCGCATCGACTTGATCTGCAAATACCCTGGACTTTGAATGTCTATAGAAAGCAGACCTGACCAGTATCCCAAGAAAGTGTGTTGACCTTCGTAGTTGCAAGATCATACATCGTCAAAAACGGATACTAGGCTTCCAGGCCTCAGCTGACTCGGCATGAAACAAAAACAAGTAGCAATAGGCCGCTTGTAAAATCAATTCTCGGTAGAGGCGATATTACTAGCTCTTAATAGTGGCCAAAATTGTCCTTGTGCTAAAGAGTATTCTCTGCACATATATTTTCAAAAAGCCGTACAGAATAAAGAAACACAGCTCACATGACGAGAATTGGCGTTTGCGCCAGGGTTAATATTGTGCTTGCTTGGAGATCTCTAGACATACTGCTCGTAGTTAGGGTTATCGTTATCGGAGTTTGCAGATTCTCTTTTCCCAGGTCGTAATCTGATATGCTACCATGGCAATAACTTAGTTCCCTTCATTGGGCACAGTACGTGAGAGGACTTGTGCGTTGCGCTCTCTAATACACTGGCCAGGACAAATCTTCTTCGCTGCCCCCTGACATGTAACCATCGCATTTTCGGTCCTGGATGGCTTCCAGCGCTGCCGCTGAATCAATTCAATCGAGCAATGCAATATGGCAACCGCTAGGCAACGTCTTCCTACGGGCTATATAGATATTAAGATGAGTTAAAATTTATAATTAAATATGAAGTTCCTCGTGTACATTATAGTATTTCTTCTCATATAATCCATGAAGTAGAAGTTAGGGCTACCGCGTTGGCCTGCTATTGTCATATGGTATTATCTGATTGAATTGATTCAGCGGCAGCGCTGATGGCTTCTGACCCTGAAATTGATTGCAAGGCTGCAACGTAGACACATGCTCGCGGATATTCGACGAATGCCAATCTGGCTTGGACTTTCTCTGTATTGCGTGGAGTCGGTCATCAGCTGTGTCAGGCATACCCTGAATCGGATTTGGCAGCTCCAAGAAACATCGTAGCTCGTGCAGATATTTAATAACCACTACTATATCCATCAATGTCTTAATATTTGATTTCTTGTCCAATCTTCTTTCAAGACGGAAAGTCAGATGAGTAAAGAACTTATCCTCGGGGGGATGCAGGCAGCACGCAGAGCTTGGTTTCCAGATACGAGAGAAAGGCAGAAAAAGTGCCTCAGAGTCCATCAGAATTGGGAATTTACTCTTTATCGAGCTGAACTTGACACACATACCAAATGCAATTACTCATCGACGACGGATGAACAAACCTCGGCTCGAGCCAAGCGTGCAAGGTGGGCAGGCAACAGCTTGCAACTTTGCAAGGGACGTTGCAAGACATCATCGACCGCGGAACAGGCCATGACTACCGGCCGGAAGTTTAGTGCAGGTCTACGGACAACTCAGGGTCCGAGGCATGTCTTCATCCGTATGCCCTACATGACCTGGGCGCAGCCACCTAAGCTGCCCCCACGCGTGGTGTACTTCAAGCAATCGGTGTGACATCCCACGACGTAACGCGCAACACGTCCTTGAAAGTGCTGATCAATTATTGTCTGCAAGGGCCAGACCCAGGCAAGATCAAATACTATCGATGCCGAGGCAGGGTCAAGCAAAGAAGACTGATCGGACGTGAATCTGCCAGAAAGTTACCCATCCCCAGCGTGCATGACTGGACCAACCCACGGCTCACTGAAACCCAACTAGTTTGCAGACTTCATACGTGACAGCGGTACGACGTATGCTGCTTGGCAAAGTCGGCTCTTCAAGGTAAGTCGATCGCAAGGAGGCTTTACGTGGCTAAACATCGCCTCGAGCTCATGTTGTGGCAACTGTCAGGCCCAGGCCCAACCTGGATCATCAGCCCGAAAACATGAGGCTACTCTTACTCGGCCGAGTAGGATTACAGCCGGGAAACCCGGTTCTCAGACAGGCTCGTGCTCTCTGGAGGAAGAACTGTTGGGAGTCCAAGCGTTATGCACTGCCGGCGACCGAAGTGGGCTTCCCGCGCTAGGGGTCGTCATGTCTCAGCCCGGAGCTGACGGCAGTCACCATACCATGAACGACATCAAGTCGTCACATGTACTGTCGGCGCGTTAAGACTCATCTTGAATAGCTCGAACATCAGTCATAAACTGCTTACATGTCCAAGAATCCATGAGTCGTGCAGTCAGTCCCAGCCTCGCGCTCGCACACATGTTGAGATCGATTCGCTCCTGGCTGGGTAGGCGGCTCTTTCTCGGCGGACCGTCAGTCAACCACATTCTTCGCGAGCTACCTCAACCCCACCCAGCTTGGCAACTTGATGATCCGACAAGACCTCTGGCAAAGACCTCTGGCATCACAGATCTCGACGGATCAGGGAGGATGGAGCTACGGATCAGACAGATTTGGAAGCGATTGCACAATGAAGAGAGGTCAACACCAAGGGCCTTGAGCTTGTCAAGTTCACGATACTCTTTGACTGACATATGATGCAACACGGAACTCATTGTCGTTGCCTCCAGGACCTCGCCTCAATGTGCTGTCGGTGAAATTTTCATGGTAGCCCTCCCTCGAACGAGGCCGCTCGATCTCATTACCTCATTGCGCCGAGATTCGTCTTTCGCTGACCTGCGAGGGCAGCGTCTCATTATTGCGTTTGTCGCTTTCACGATGCCATCGTGACGAGTCCTGCTCTTCCAGCCACCTTGACTCCCGTGGACCCTGTCTCAGTCGGAGGGTTCTTGGATTCCGCAGCGAGATGCATCGACCAGGTGCCAACGGGTATAAGCTTTTTCCCCAGCGTTCACTCGTCAATGGGCTCTCATCTGCTGAGTCCTCCACGCCATTGCTCCACTACACGATGGCTTCAAATCGGCCCGGTATGGGATGCCCTGGCCATTCCATTCACGTAACCAATCTCCTCCCCCACAGGTGCCGTGCTGGCAGGCGAGTGAGATCATGGGGGCGATCGATCGGTGATGTACCACACCATTGCTATATGTCGAGCTCAGTTCCCATTTTTTTGTCTCTTAAGCCTAGCATCACGAGACTGAGGGGAGGTAAGCTTACTCAACCCATTCTTGGATCCATGCCTCGTACCCCTTGAAACGAACCGACAATGCCCGTCACCACTGCAAAGATGGACGGGCACCACCAGACCCTCGCCGGCACGCTGAGCCATCTGTACACCCTGCCGGCTACTGATGTCAGACATAGCCAGGAGTTTCAGAACGTGGCAAGAAGCTGTACTTCAGAAAAGGCGTCTCTGTTGTTTTCTATTCCTTGTTCCCTCGACTCACCGCAACGGCCTCTACATCTTTTGTTTTTGTTTCTTATGGAAATCCCCGGACCATGGCCAACCGTCGCGCTGATTCAAACTCACACTCGTCTACTTCGCCCTCTTTCCAACACCTCTCCCACAGGAGACGCGGCAATGCTCATGGAAAGTACCGACAAACTGATCAGAAAGTCATGCTCCTCACTGCTTCAGCTCCTCAGTCAAGATGATCGACCTGCAATTCTCTCCGCGAGGGGCGAGCAGATGATCAGCCATCGAGTCCTGCACGAGTTTGTTGATAACTTTGCGCTGCCCGTCAATAGTACTCAGCACAAGCCGGTCATTGCGATTGCGCTCCCAAACGGCCCTTTGCTCGCGGCTGCGTGTATTGCGGTTTCTACATACTACACGGCTGCTCCCATCGATCCAACTACGGGGCCCGACGAATTTCAAGCCGATGTGGTGCAATCCGGGGCGCGTTGCATCCTAACGACCGAATCAGACTACCAGAGACTCCTCCTCGCCGAGTCCTGGACGCAAAATGTTGGAGTACAAGCCATCATGGTCGAGTGGACCGAAAATAGCATCCGCCTTAGAGATGCAAAAGGACGTCGTCTTTCGACTGAAAGCCTCACACAGCCGGAACCGAACCATGCCGACGATATTGCAATCGTATTGTCAACAAACGGACCTTGGGGCAAGGAAGTTATCCCATTGACAACTCACACGATACTAGTCGAGGCTGTTTCTACGATGGGCACCTGGGGCCTCGGGCCGACAGACGTGGGCATCAACATGATGGCTCTGCATCAGATGTAGGCTATCCACCTCTAGAACGAAACCAGAAGCTAACAATCAACAGTGGTGGTCTTCTCAAGGGACTTTTTGCGCCGATTCTTTCGGGTGGTTGTACCATATGTTGCCCGTCGTTCGACGCCACAACCTTTTGGGATATCGTCGAGCAGATGCGTCCAACTTGGTATCATGCATCACCATCCATGCACTTGGTCATCCTAGCCAAAGCCTCCCGGGCGAAGGCGTTGCACCAGTGTACCATTCGCCTAGTTTGTGATGCAGGTGGCGGTCTGCCACCCGCGCTGGCACGTAAGCTCCGAGACACATTCCAATGCGAGGTTCGTCCCAACGACGAGATGGTCAAGTGAGACATGCCTAACCCCCCAATGTCCAAGACGATGCTGACGTTACAACAGCCGCAGAATAGCGCCGGAATGTCCTGCCGAGAGCTTGGGCATTGTTCTTTCCCAAGAGAAACAGACAGCCTCAGCTCACAGAACGGGGGCTTCGTCAGTCGCAGCGAGCCAGGTTGACTACCTCGGAGACGATGGCTACTCTTTTGTCATGGGACGGAGCAAGGACGGTATCAGCCGGAGCGGCGAGGTGATATCGCCTTTTGAGGTCGAGCGTGCCATCATGACAGCAGCCATGAGCCTCGAATCTCCAATCTGTGGCAAGCTTTCACAAGCTCTCGTATTTCCGGTCAAGGACGAAGTCCATGGCGAAGCATTGGGTGTGATTCTTGTGTCAGCACCTGATGCGCAGCGAGTCGACCTCTTGACGTTGTATGGGGCCCTCCACGCTCTCTCGCCGTCGAAGCGGCCTCATCTCATCGTATACATGGACGACATGCCTGAGAAAACCCAGCAGAGCTTCCGAATCCGGCTTGCGGAGCGTCTAGGCCTACCCGCTCTCACCGGCAAATCCCCCTATCTCCTCAAACATTGGGAGGCCAAATGTCCTCCTGCAGGGTCAGACGCCTTGAAGCCCATCGAATCCACCCAGTGTGAGCTCAACCGCGAAGCCATCACTGCCACCATGCGTTCAATTATTCCGAGCGGTTATCAGGCTTGTCTTCGCTTGAACCCGGATGATGGTAGTCTGGAGGCTTTCGTCGCTCCCAAATCTTTTGGTATGCAGGGGCTGACGATGGATTGGCTACCTCACATCAAGCGCATGATGTCTCTTGCTTTGCCTGGATACATGGTGCCGGCCACACTGCATGTGCTTCCGGAGCCGTTCGCTGAGGATCCTCTCGGAGTCGTGGACGAAGAGCTTCTTGATGCTCATGTGTACCACAAGCCATCTACCAAGCCCATGCCTCCGACACAGAAACGTGTCGTCAAGGCGTTTGCCGACATTCTGTCTTGGGATCCCGGCAGAATTGACCCGGTAATGAACTTTTTTAGCATGGGTGGCGATTCTATCGCGGCCGAGAAGTTACTGGCTCACCTGCGTGTCGACTTTAACTTGCACATGCCGGCGAGTCTCGTATTCAACCACGGCACGGTCAAAGCCATTGCGGCTTATATCGACGCGGTATCGGACCAGACGCCCATTGAAGAGATACCACAAGTCGAAGATCATCCTGCCAAAACACACAGCTCGACGAATCCGTTTCTCATGCTGCTCCAGTTACTACCGCTTTGTGTTTTCTATCCTTTGCGTCGAGCTTGCCAGTGGACAGTTTTTCTGACCGTGCTGAGTCGAACCCGCTTCTGGGTTCCGAACGCTTGGCTTATGGGCCGTCTTGGAAATCTTGTGGGTTCGATTACCGTCGGATACATAGTCGTTCAGCTCTTCTCTCCATTCTTTGGCATCGCCATGAAATGGATCATCATCGGCCGCTATCGAGAAGGCGTGTACCCGATGTGGGGATCCTATCACACAAGGTGGTGGATGGTGCAGAAGATCGTCACTATAGCAGGCACCGGTTACTTCAACACCAACAACTTCACAAAGATATTGTATTGCCGCCTGATGGGAGCCAAGATTGGGCAGAACGTCCAGCTGACCGGAGCTTCGCTGGGCGAGTGGGACCTCCTTGACATCAGAGATGGTGCCATCCTCAACGACACTGTATGTCGTCCCTTTGGCGTCGAGGCGAACACGTCTATGTACCTCGGCCGCATCGTTATCGGAGAGAATGCTTGCGTTGCCTCCATTGTCGCGCCTGGAGCCACCATACCCCCAGCCGCCAGTGTTGGGCTTAACTCCTCTAGCTGGGAGCTCCATGATGCGGACGAGTCGAATCGTCTGCTGTCAGCGAGCAGGGCACCTGGCCCTCACTGGGCTCTGGCGGCATTCGTCACATTTCCGCTGTTCACCCTCGCGTGGTTCCTCACCCTCACACCCATGTTTGGGGGCTTATTGGGTCTTGTCATCGAGAAACCACTGGATAGCCACCTACCGTTGCGGGACATCTTGACATGGTTCCCATCCAGTCCCAAGGTGGGCTTCCACTACCTGTCAATGATTCTGCGCACCCTTGTCAGCCCTTATGTGCTTGTGGCCTTCACGGCTCTTGTGAGGGTGATACTCGATAAGTGCATTGGACCACCGCGTCCAGGAGGTGCACAGGGCCGGGGCGCTCTCCAAATCTGGCGCTCATCACTTATAAAGACGTTGCTTCCCGATGGACAACTTCGAGAGGCCACTGAGATGCTTGGTCAACATCACGGCCCAACGTCCGTCATTTGGCGAATGCTTGGGGCGAAAGTGGGCGAACGCGTGTACTGGCCCTGCGTGGCACCCATCACCGGCGACTTCGGACTCGTGGAAATTGGGAACGATGTGCAATTTGATTCGAAGGCACATATCATCACCTCCGATGGCGTTGGGTCCGAAATGGTGCGTATTGGCGATGGCGCCATCATCGCCGAGCACGCCCGTCTCCTGCCAGGTGTTCACATCGGAGAGCGAACCATCATGGGACCTGGTTCAATGACACAGCGTGGCAAAGAATATCCAGCTGATGGCATCTACCTCGGATCCCGAGGGGGCGACGCCGTCTGCTTGACCTCAGGGTGGGATGCCATGACGGAGAAGTCCGCCAAGCCCCGACGCTGGATGAAGAACATGCCCAGCTGTGACACCCTGGTCAGCGGCAAGGCTCTGCAGCATGTTGGCAGCTTCGACACGCTGGTTGATGCGAGGGTCAGCGCCAAAAAGCTCCCAGCCGCCGATGTTAATTCTCTCAAGGGTATCAACGAAACGCATTCGCAAGGTGATTCAGGCAACACGCCTTTCAGGCGGGCCTTCTACGACGGTGAAGCGCCGTATCATGTCTCCAGCTCGACTCTTGTTTTCTTCTACTCGGCTTTCATCTCGACCTTCACCGTTTTCTTCTGGAACGTTCCGGTTTTTTGTTCGATCAAGGTCGTCGGCCGCATCTTCAACGACCACATGCTACAGCGCCCCAGCAACTACGACGTACTGGCGTTGTGGGTGCTTTCGAGTCTCAGCATGATCGCCCTCACGACTGGCAGCGCCGTTTTGGCCATGAGCATAGTCGTCGGCGCAAAGTGGGCACTTCTCGGCCGTGTGACGCGAGGTATTCAAGACTGGGACCAGACCTCTTTCTGTCAGCGCAGACAGTTGTTCCTGACCGTCGAGAGGCTTGTTTACCGCTGTTGTCGCGGCAAGGGAGTTCCGGGCATGCTATCAGGCACGCACTGGCTGGTCATGTACTACCGGGCCCTTGGCGCAACAGTGGGCAAAGACGTGGCCCTGTTCGCGAATGGAAAACCGAACCTGATGTTCACTGAGCCCGACCTGGTCACCATCGGGGACCGCGTTGCCATCGATGACGCTACGCTAGTCACCCACAAGGACATCAGGGGCAAGTTTGACCTGGGTGAGGTCAGGATTGGCGACCGGTGTGTGCTTCGGTCGGGCAGCAGTATCCTCAGCGGTGTGACCATGGAGCCAGGCAGCTGCCTCCTTGAGCACACACTCATCATGCAAGACGAGGTTGTCCCGGCTGATGCGACCATGCAGGGCTGGCCGGCCGAAAGGTTTAACGGCAACAGGACCGGCCAGGACAGCATACCCGCGGTGCAAGACTTTGAAGAACCGAACATGGCTAGCCAATCCCGGAACAACTCTGATGCCACGCTTATTGCTGGCCAGGAATGATGACATATGTGGCCACTCAGTGCCCTGGAGGTACAACAATTTGACAACGACTGTACGATGCTTGACAGCAACCGCAGACACGAGCATACGATGACGAAATCAAAAAGAAAAAGGAGGAGGATCGTGGGAAGAAGCGGGGGGGGGAGGGGGCAGAATCAAAAAGTGGTGATAGAAAATATTGATCAAGCGGCAAGACGTTGGCCGGCATGCCATGTTCCACATCAGATAGTTAGATATCGCATCTTGAGGATGTAATAATGAAACCGATACGCTCACAGCGTTTCGATCTGCTGCTCAATAGGATGTCAGTCGAGCCATGGTGACCAATTTGCAGTATCAATGTTCTGCACGTTGTTCGTTGGCGATGTGGTCGTCTTCAGGGCAGTTAGCCCCTTTTGGCGAGTCACCATGCTCGTCAGCGGTATTGCCCACCCCAGTCGAACGTAACTCAAAACGTTCGTTTTCGTCGTCGGAAAAGGTGCTATCCACGATGCGCCGCGGCAATGCAATACCTCGCCACCAATCTCGATTATAAGGTCCTCGCTGCCAGAAGGCGCGAGTGAAGAGAGGGGCCAAGACGGGCGCCGTGACGGCGATCAGGCCGACTGTGGTCTCACGAAATCCCCAGCGGTTAATGTTGATAACGGAGGCGGCGCCATTGAGCGTTTGAATCGCCCGCACAATGGCGGTTGAGATGACGAAGAGCATAGCAAGATAGACACGGCAAGTTTGCGAGCGCGAGAGGCACGGAGGTGCCAAAGTATCGGTACCGGTACGGAAAGGATCGCAACGTCGGTAATGACATTGAGAAAAACGAGAGCCCAGAAGTTTTGCGGCCGAAAGATACATTCTGGGCCAGGCAGCGGCCGAATTTGCCAGTTGTGATGGAATCTATGCAGCGCCGTTAGTATCGGATGCCGTTGGCTGCTGGACAGATTTGTGTATACCCACGGTCTACAAGATGAACTGATAATCAAAATCAGAGCCAGCCAGGAAGTTCCAACGAGCCAGAAGAGGAAACGAATGGTCTTGGTCCGCAGGGCGCCCGAGGTCAAACGACGATAGAAGAAGAGCAGCGACAGTTTCAACGTCCCTATGCCGGGAATAGCAGGGCTCACGGACAAATGACACCAGTGTGTACCAGGACACGAACTCCGGCTTGGATCCAAGGAATGCGCACGTCCTCGTCGGACAGTGACTGTGCTTGGCTGTGGTTGACGTCGACGTTTCCTCCCGTGTAGTAGGTCACCTGGACGATCACGGCATTCATGGTGTAGAGGATGAGATACTGGACGTTTAGCCGCCATCACCTTTTCGTCAGAGGAGATCAAGCATACCGGTACAGCGAGGTAGTCATCGCCGTGGAAGCCCCTGAGGCCGACGATGCGGATGCGGACCGCATAGCAGACGAATATGACAAATACGCCAATCGCGTAGAGGGCCTGACATGGCACGTCAGAATATTGAATGGTTTTTTTGATGCAAAGAACGCACCCAGACCTCGGTCAAGTAAGTGTCGTTCTTTTCCAAGGTGACGTGAGCGCTTGGCTGAAGAGATTGCAGCTGTCCAGGTTTACTTAAGGAGGCTGGCCAGCAGTTTGTGTACACTCGAAAGTGCCATGACTGCGAAGATGGATGCAGTTAAGAGGATTGTGGGAGGAGATTGCCAAATAAAAAAAAGGACGGTGAAATGGTGATTTTCCAAATGTCGGGTCGGACTTCTCCGTACCAAGTGAGAGGCAGCTCGGGACGTGAGGGCACAGATCGACGTCCGGGGCGGTTGCGGGCGCTGGGTCAGCCCAAATGGCACAGGCGCCGTGGGCTTTAGATCAATGGTTGCAGTCTAAACACTGCTTGTGCCTATAAGCTTCGCTGGTGAGTGACGATGATGGTACTGCTCGATAAAGCCGCGATATTGTATTGCCTTAAATCGCGACCAAAGCATCAATTAGGTTTTAGGCGATGTGACATTGAGGGTGGCTCGAAGGGCTCCCGCGAAACCATTGCCGGCGGCTTAGCTGTAGGACGAACACTGATCTGGGAGCGATCATGTAGTTTTCCTTAGGCAGTCATCGACAGATTCGTTGACCACCTACTGAAGCTGCCTCTATGTTCGTTCGATGCGTGCCGGCTACAAGTGGCCCTTCAGTGAACCCATATACTTGGTTTTGCCAGCCGTAAGACACCAGCTCCAGGTCATCCTTCAAGCTCGTTCGTGCCCATTACCCCTCAACCCATCTTACTCTTCTTGGGGGCCCTCCCGGTGTGTTCTCCGCTGTCATCTTAGTGGATACAGCTGGGCAAAGACGTCAGTCAGCGTGACCTTGCCGGCACCAGCCATCCGGCCTGGCACTCGACGATCTAGATTCCTGCGAAGCCCCCTAGCCTTTCGGCCCTGACGCAGCGTCTCCCCATGGATGAGCGGATTGTAGTTGGTCGGTGTTAAACTGCGCTGGCGCGCGTCTGGCCTTCTTTGAACCGCACCCAACAAGCCGGCTAGGATCGACCAGGCCCCAGGCGGCTGTTGTGACGGCATCGTCAGGAAACGCCGCGTGTCGCGAGACTCCAATATCACCACCACACGACTGCTCAAATGTCGGTAACGATGACAACGGTCAGGCTTTAATGTGACCGCCAGAAATTTCCATGCTGTTTGAGAGCAAATGACGGTTCAAAAGGCCAAGCCCAAGAGCCATCCAACGGTCGAATGGCATCCTCGCAGGCTTCGCTGCCAAGTGCTCTAAAAGTCTTGTCGCCCCAGAAAGACGTGGCATCGTAATCACCGGGTGGTTGATTTGATGTCCAGAGCGAGACACACCGTGCTTTTTGTGCTGCGCTCTTGTGCCGCATGCTGTTGTGCCGCATGCTTTTGCGAGCTGCGCTGCGCTGCCCTGTGGCCTCGATTCATGGCCTGTCCCGCGAGGTATTTGACGGCGAGCCCTTCTCGTCCGCATTTTCATCCCGACTGTATCGCACCCGAGGAAAAACCTCCGGCCGCGCGTACGTACCGATACCTGGCGTCACATTTACCGACACGAAACCAGACCATGGGTGCAAGCCTTCTGCTCTGGTAGCCTCGTCCCTGCGCCGGGTTTAGTCCACTCGACGTCGCTGAAGCCAGCTCAGGGGTTCATTCTCCGCCCTTCGTGCTGACCATCCCACTCATCGAAGGCGCTGTCTCACGACTTATCTTGACTTCATCTTTTGCCTCATCGCCTGGCCTGCTCTGTCTATTTTGAATCAACAACTACTGCTGCCTTTTTACTGCAGCAACCCGTCAATGGCTGTCTTTGTCTTCCATCTTCACCTCCCAAGCAGTCTCCAACGAAAGTAGCCAAGATGCCCGACTCAGGCGGTCCCGTTCAGGGCTTGAAGAAGCGCATGACGTTCAAGGACACGCTGTTGAAAGTCACCGGTCGCAAGAAGAAACAGCAGCAAGAAGAAAACCAGCGGGCATCAACTCAATCCACCGTGTCCACGGCGTCAGACGCTTCAGAAGCATCGACCGCCTCGGCCGCGTCTACGGCGACCACGGCGACCACAACACCAGGAGCTCCTACGTTTTCCTCCCTCCCGCCCACGCGCGAGAAGTACTGCACACTTCGCCTGAGCGACGATCTCGCCATATCCATCGGGGATGCTTTTGACCCCAACCCCAAGGCCACGCTAGAGGACGCCTCGCGCTTTGAATACGGGCTTATTCGATGGCCCAAGTTCATCCGCCTGCTCCTCGTCTTTCCTGCCATCATCCCAGAGGAGCCTCTCGAGACACTCGTCTTTCATGCCGACCTGCACGAGGTGCCCTTTCAGATGCTCAAGTACGAGCCCGGTGATACCATGCGCACAATGCATCTCAACGGCATGCAGACCACTGTTCACCAGGGTCTCTACGACGCGCTGCTGGCCGTGCGCGACCGCTCCAAGAAGCGCGCATTCACGGTGCTCTGGGTCGACGAGGTCTGCGTCAACCAGGCAGACTCGGTGGAGCGCGACGCCCATGCCCGCCTCAAGCGCGACATTGTTGCCGCTTGCACGGGCAAGACAGCAGTCGACTCGGCGCTGAACGCCAACTTCAAGCGCGGCCGCGCTGATCGCAGGTCCCTCGAGGTTGACCGCGCCGAGTCGTCTCGCCAGTCCACCGGCCAGCCTGCTCGCCAGACGAGACGACACTTGTCAAACGCCTCGGAGCTGTCCGGAACGACGGCGGCAGACCCTTTGTCGCGCGCTCATTCTCGCGCGCAGTCTGTGGGTGCATCTTCGGTCAAGACGACGGAACGCATCCGGGCAATCTCCGATACGAGTGACTCTGACAGCTCTGACGACAAGGGCAAAGCGCCCGCAAAGTCGAGAAAGTCCTCGCGCGAGCAGTCAGCCGGCGGTTCGATGCAGTCGCGCGAGGGATGTCGCGCGAGGAGATCCATATCGTTTGGCGTTCCCAAACACCCGAGGGTAGAAGACGATGGTGACGGCAACGATGATGACGATTCAGATGCAGCCGTTGCGTCGGATGGAAGCCCAGACAGGCACTACACTGTCATGAAGTCGCAGCCTCTCTAAGAACATGCATGTAGCATTGCCGTAGCCGGAGTTGAATCTTAATTTATTGACATTCCGTCGTGTGTTTGGTTGCTCGCGGAACCACGTCACATGTATGGCCCAAGGTCGATGTGGCCTTCTCCATCCAGCAGCTGGAAGAGATTGAGGTCGCCGAACCCGGGGTCTCCGCCTGTGTCCATCCGTCCATCGAGGAAGGCCGAAAGATTAGGCGTCTGCGGCAAGGATTCCGACATGCTCAGAAAACCTGTGTCAATGTCGCCAAAGGGTGGCGTGCCGAGGCCGAGATATCCTGAGGCGCCGGAGGTCCGGGCCACCGAGGTACGGCGATCCGAGACGGATTGCGGATACTGGTGCTGCAGCTCACCCTCTTGACCTTCACGTGGGACAAGGCCAAATAGCTGCGATGAGCTTTCGGTCCGCTGAATCCGCTCATTGAGCTCCTTCTTCTCAAGGTATTCCAAAGCCGAAGAAAGGAGGGATTTGGCAATCAGAGCATACTGTCCAGCATTGGTGTCGTTCTTGGCAAAATGCTCCAGGGCCTGGATGGACCTGCGGGTATACTTTTCAAGGATACGGCCGAAGGATCCCAGCAGGCCGATACCGAGGACGAGGGAGGAGGCAAACAGCCAGGAGCTAGACGTATCAGCGATGCCTGGTACAAGTGGGCTAGAACACTTACACCACCAAGGGTGCATGGCCCTGGAGATAGCCCTTGTCGATGAGCTCGGCCACAGGCTCGACCATGAAGCTAGCCGCATCAATGCAGGCATCCGCGAGCTTCGACTTGCCTGAGGAAAGGCCTGAATGGGTGGGCGGCTGTCCTGCTTGGCTTTCAGAGAGTCGCTTGTGGAGCTCATACATCAGAAAGGGACGTGACACCAGGATAACAGCTGGCAATGTCAGTCACGAGAGTTAGAGCTGAATAAATTAGACTCACAATAGTAGTAAGAGCACAGAACCTGACATGCTCCCGTCACCTCGCTTCCATCCCCATCGGCTGGCGGGCTGGCGATGACGTGCTTCAACTTCGGCAGCCACCTGACGGACCAGTCGCGGAGTCGGCGGGATATACCCTCTGTCAGCTGGTACGATATCTTCTTGCGTGAATACACCTCAACGACGATCTCCTCGGCGATCAGGAATATCTGCACAGAAGAGTTTAGTATGTCAAAGGCCTCCTGGCCATCTTCGTCGGGAGCAGAGTATGAGACAGTGCAGTCGACATCGGACGTTGCAGGAGGTCGGCCCATTGATGTGCTCAGAAAGAGATCCAAGATGCGCATGCTCTTCCACAGGCGGTCACTTAGGTATTCGATCAGTCGACGTGTTGCAGAGGCTGATTGCAAATGAAGGCATACCGTTGGCGTTGGGCTTCGGGACCAAAACGCGCATTGATCTCTGTGCGATGGACTCCGATGGAATATGCGGCGCGCACGGCGATCCCTGACTTATCAGCAGGTATTCAACGTTGCAAAATTCCACGGACGTACCGCAGAAGAGAAACGCGCCATTAGTCTGACAAGAGCCCAGCATGAACAGCGTGATCAGGATGAAGGCTTGAATGGTCGACACTGTCAGATTGCCGGTCAGGTTGGCCAGCGCAATGTTCCGGGCGTGGTCGAAATATGAGACAGCAAGGTCTTCATGTGTAGCTTGGTACCCAATGGCTAACACAAGGTAGTGCACAGCAGACGATACGTCGTGCGAGCGCTCAGTCTGGCTGGCCCAGAGAGCAATATCATCATGCAGACGTGTATGGCAAAATAGGTCGACAATACCGCTTGTCTGCCCAGGTCAGCGTTTCCCTCGGCAAGAAGAGGTGGTAGTATGGCGAGGACTGACCACAGACGAATAAGTAGCGACGGCAGCAGGGATGGTGTTGTGATGCAGCACGGGCTGCGGGCTCGAGACATGGCCGCCTGTTGATGCTTTGGCATGGGTGCCATCGCCACCAGAGAATCGATTCACGTGTTGGGCAAAAGCATTGGCATCAACGCGACTTGAAACGATCTGACGGACGGTCTGAAAGAAGGATAGCGGCGCGCAATCACCAATGAAGACTTCACCGACGGTCAGCCAGGCTCTTTTGACGCTTGCAGATCCAACTTACTGAGCTTTCCCTGCGCATCCCTCAACAGCCGAGCCTCTCGCGGGACTTCGGTCTCGTCTTCTGCGGCCTCCTGCGAAGGGGCTGCTTGAGGCGTGGGCGTAGCGGCATGGCTCTGGTGCCGGCTATGGAACGACCTTGGCTCCGGCGACTGATGATGCCGCGTCACCCGATCAGATCCCGGCGCGGATGGCGATGGAGTGACGGTTGTCCGGGGCACCTGGGTCCGTCGGCGGTGTTGAGGCGAATAATGGCATGCCGATGCCCGTTGTCGGCGAGTGCAGTAGCCGCAAGGGACATTGCCGTCACATTTCACTGAGATCTCAATCAGCATTCAAATTATGCAAGCCATCAAGGTGCAGGAACTCGGCACCCTTTCTTGCCTTGCAGCTATCGCAGGCATTGGCAATCCGGGCGCGGACTCGCCGGATAGGATCATCTTCCATGGACGTCGGCGTCATTCAGGGGGTGGACGGATGACGGACTCGGAGGGTGTTCGGGAGCTGCACAACACTGGTGACAGGTGACAGCGTGCAGATGTGGGTGTACCACGAGCGCGGATAGTGAGTGCGGATGAAAAGAAAATGCCCTGATTCCAGGTGTGGAGGATGGGGTGGAGAGACAGAGACAAGGGCAGGGGAGGAGTTTTGCTTCCGCTTCCGAGCATCCGATATTATGTAATCGCTCCATTGAGCACCCGGGTCGTTGGGTGGGTCAGTGACGTCTTGTCTGTGTCTTGCTATCAAATGCTCCGCGATCCGAACCAAAACAAGTTCCTTCCTCCTACTCCGTAACTTCCGATCTTACATCCGCTTCCGCTTCCGCATCTACTCACAGGATTGATTACCCTCACAACCCGGCTTGCCCGGGTTCGCATCACGTCAAAGTCACCGAAACAGGTTGTCAAGTCTCAAAGATCTCATTTGACCTATCAAATGCGCCCGCTATGCAGTCCATGACACAAGAAATCTACCGCTATGCTAGTGCATTCCGAACCATCATCGCCTGCTCAGATCTCCGGCCTGCGCCGTCTCATCCCTCGTCTGCTTGAGGAACGGCATCAGTGATGTTCCGCCCGTGCCTGTCAGCTGCTGCGAGTCTTTGGTCGTCTCTGATGCGCTTGCCAGATCGACCTTACCGCCCGTCGCGCTTCCATTTGCCTTCTTCGACGGCAGCACGATGTACCGCGCCACGATCTGAAGGTGCTTGTTGCGGAAATCGGTGAGCGTCCGCGTCGCCGCCTGATACGCATCGCGGAGTCTCTCCTGCTCCGCCGTCTGAGGTGGCAGCATGGCAAGCTCGCGGATGCTTCCCAGCAGCGGCACGTGCTCGAGGAATCGCCTGTGCGGGCCGGGCATGTACTCTCGAACCTGTTGGTGAAACGTCGGCTCCTTTGACACCTTGGGGTTCGACTCGGGCTTGGGGTTTCCGTGGGACATGTGCTCAACGCCCAGAACAACATCGAGGAACTGGATAAGCGAGCTCTGCCCGTTACTACCGCCTCGGAGCTGCTGCCAGCTGCCCTTGCCGTTTCCCTCGTCGTAAAACACGCCGTTGGGCAGACCTGCCGCCGCCATGTTCTTGCTGCCCGCCAGGAAGGGTCGAATCTTGTAGAAGAAGCACATGGGGTCGCACTCCTCGTACATGCGCTCTAGCAAGGCACCCGTTTTGCGGATGCTGCTGGTGAGCGACTCGATCGACGTCGTGATGGTGTCGTAGTCGCGCGACTTGATGGCGTCGAGGCCGTTCAGCATGGACGAGACAATATGAGCGCCCTCGGCCTCCATTGCCACTGATACGAGATAGAACCAGGCCTCATCGCGAGTGCCGGTAAAGGTGTGGAGTGACTCAAGCTTGTCGAGGTCGGTAAAATCTGTGCTGGGGCTGGAGAAGTTCCAGAGGTTGAGCGCGGCGTACGTTGCGACTGGTGGCAGCTCGAGGTGCTCCGCAACACGCAACATGGGGACGGAGACAGCTGGCGGGAGGACCTTTGCACATGGTTAGCTGGGATTCAAGAGGCGGGTTGGATCTCGGGCATACCTCTTGCGCCTTCTCTCCTCCCCAGACCCAGGCATGAGTGAAGAAGCTGAGAATGACATAGGCTCTCCTCCACTCCGGCTCGCTAGCCAGCTCGCTTGTTGACAGCACTGGCAGCTTTCGGACTTTGTCGTGGAACCTCTTTGAGCTCAGCAGCTCAGGTAGGTGGTGGATTACACGCTCCCAAGGGGCGTAGTATGCAGAAGGTAGGTGTGACAACGGTGCTTCGGCAGGCAGGAAACCGTTCTTTGTGATGCCGAATTCTCGATATGCCTGTTCTGTGAAGGCATCTTCACGAAGTGGTGATATGGCGTGGGGAGACATGATTTAATGATTGCTTCGAAGGTGACAGCTTGGGAGATCTAGGAGGCAAGCTAAGAGCGTAGATTGGAAAATGAAGAGACAAAGCAACTCGAGACTGCTAGGGACGACTGCTGCGACATGAAGTATCTCGGTCTCAATACCCATCCGTGTCCCTGAATTGATCATCCGCAGTGGAACCCCTATCCTCCTCCGTGGTCCGCCTGCTCGATCAGCGCCGGCTAGGTGCGGAAGAAAATCTAGCGGGTCGGATCTCGGATGCGCATTTCGGATGCGGGTGCGGATGTGGCTGGAGGCGGCCAACTGCGGCCGACGGCGGGCTTGGTGACAGCTACAAAGTGGTCGAAAAGCCGCCCTCAAGCAAGCATACAATCAACCCCTCACTCAGCAGAGCACCAGAGCACCTCATCGTCTGATTCATCTCATCCGAACAGCCAACCTCATACGATTACCCCAATTATGGACTTCTCATCTTACGTGGAGCACCTCCGTTCCGGCGGCCGTGCCAAGTTCCCGGCCAATGCCAACTCGGCCGACTACGCCCGGCAGCTCGACAGCCAGGATGAGCTCCGCCACTTCCGTGATGAGTTCATCCTGCCAACCAAGGGCTCGCTGAAGAAGAAGGCCATCAACGGTACATTGCCAAGTGAGTTCATCAAGTCATCAGATTGATTGCACTAAAGCTAACCCCCCCTCGCAGATGGCGATAAGCTGGCTGTCAATGGCCAGGCCAACGGTCATAGCACGTCCACATCTGATGACACACCATCTATCTATTTTTGCGGCAACTCCCTCGGCGTGCAACCCAAGGCGACACGGCAGTACCTGAATGCACAGCTTGAGACGTGGGCATCCATTGCTGTTGGCGGTCACTTCACGGCGCTCGAAGAGTCACCCCTTGTCTGCTGGCAAGACATGGCGGAGGAGTGCGCCATCAAGAGCGCGGCAATCGTCGGCGCGCTGCCCGAGGAAGTCGTCGTCATGAACACCCTGACGGCGAACCTGCACTTCCTCATGGCAAGCTTCTACCGGCCCACTGAGAAGAAGCACAAGATCATCCTGGAATGGCGCCCCTTCCCCAGTGATCACTACGCCATCGAGTCGCAGATTCAATGGCACGGCTTGGACCCCAAGAAGTCGATGGTGCAGATCCAGCCTGACGATGACTTCTACATCTCCACCGACCTCATCTTGAAGACGATCGACGAGCATGCCGAAGAGACGGCGCTCATCCTCCTTCCTGGCATCCAGTACTACAGCGGCCAGCTCTTCGACATGGAGCGAATCACCAAGTACGCACAGGACCGTGATATCGTCGTCGGCTGGGACCTGGCGCACGCGGCTGGCAATGTCGAGCTCAAGCTGCACGATTGGAACGTTGACTTTGCGGCATGGTGCACTTACAAGTACCAAAACGCGGGACCCGGCGCCATCGCCGGCGCTTTCGTCCACGAGAGGCATGGCAAGGTCGAGAAGGAGAGCGGACGTCCCGTGTTCAGGCATCGCCTGACGGGCTGGTACGGCGGCGACAAGTCAGTGCGGTTCAACATGGACAACAACTTCCTGCCGACGGTGGGCGCGGGCGGCTTCCAGGTCTCGAACCCGTCAGCGATCGATCTGGCGTCGCTTGCCGCGGCGCTCTCCGTCTTTGCCAAGACAGACATGAAGTCGTTGAGGTCCAAGGCGCTGGTCCTGACGGCGTATGCCGAGCACCTACTCGACGGTATTCTCGCTGACGAGTCCAAGGATGAGCCTTCATTCCGCATTATCACGCCGAGGAACCCCTTGGAACGCGGTACGCAGTTGAGCGTGCTTCTCAAGGATGGCTTGTTGGACAACGTGAACGCTGCGCTGACGGATGCCGGTGTTGTTTGCGACAAGAGGAAGCCGGGTGTCATCCGCGTGGCCCCTGTGCCGCTGTACTGCACATTTGAGGATGTGTGGACATTTATGGATGTGTTGAGGAAGGCGATTGCATAGACAAAAGTAGCAACATGAAACTAGCGAATTGTTTTATCAAAGCAGGGCCGTATGTCTAGCTGGCCACGCAAAGGTCTATGCTATCTAATTCGTAAAATTCCTGCCGAGTTTCCAAATATCTCCACCTGAGGCCCAGGTCCCAAACTCCGTCTGGGCAAAATTCAACGTTCTTGTGGTGTCATTGCGTCCGAGCCTGGCTCGCATGGGTCAATCTCCTCCAAGCGGTCGACAGTGTCTTTCACCGTCTCGGCGATGTCTTCGAGGGCTGAAAACGCCGATTCGTCATCTCTATCATCGAGTACGAGTTCATCCAGAAGAGTCAACAACATGGAAGCAAGATCGGAGGCGTCGACTCGAAGCTTGTTGTTCAGCCTGGTGATCTCATAAGAGCGGCTACTCTTGCGGCGAAAATGCCTGTCTCGGAAGCTGTAAGAGGATTCTCGTGTGTTCTCGGTGGCCCCTCGCGGGACGTAGGCTGCCTGTCTCGGGTTGCGGACCACTTGCGGGCTTAAGGTTGCATCTCGTGGGCTGAAGGTTGCCTCTCGCGGGGGTCTGACGGGCTGTCGTGTGCTGTTAGTGGCCTGCCGCTCGCCATCGAAGAGCTCTCGCGGCTTCTGCTCGGTGCTTGTCTCCACTGCCGGTTTGGTGCAGCTGCTATTGTTCGGAGCAACTCTCGATTGTTCTTCTCCGTCTCTTTGAGCTGGCGGATCACCTTTGTCGTAATCAGGCTATGGAAGTTAATGCCTTCGGCCGTGTAAATGTCCTCAAAACCATCCAAGTCGATGGCACGAAGGAGAGGCCCCAAGTTGGTGTTGTCGATCCTGGGGAGATGGGGCATTGTTCTTACAGAAGTCGAAGAAGGCTTTTTTATGAAGTGTGTTCTATCGAAAAGGGTTCCCTGACGTGAGACTGACAGCCATGTGCCCAAAGAGCATGTCCATTTTGCTTCGAACGGGGCCGAGAGGAACTCTGGCGGGAGGGGACTGACTGTTCATGCTCATGATTCAGGGGGAGGGAGCTTTTTAGAGGACGGGTGTGTATCAAGAGGAAGCGCAAAGAGGCAAGGCAAGTAAGTAAAATATCGATGCTCGTAATGCATACATGGTTTTGGGATGCTATCCTATTATATCTATGAGGTCTGGCCTTCCATGTCTTTCTTCGTCAACGCCAGTTGTCGCCTACACGTTTCTGCTGCCTTTCTTTCAGCAGCCCTGCACCACCTCGCTGGATGACCCTGCATGCATGAGGGCCTAGATATCATAACTGCTAGATGACCATGCTGGTATACATGCCTGATAGGAGTCAACACAATTCGAAGTACGTGATGCATTCGAGTCGAAACGACTTTGGCAGATCAACCCATATGGATATTAGCTTTGTGGCCAACCCGTCTCAAAAGCCAGCACACAAAACGCAGATGGCTAGAGCAACCATGTCATTCTGGCTGAAGACAGACATCTACAACTCGCACCTTGAATCGATATGTTGGCATTATTGTATTGGCGGGAAAAGTCCACGGATTCATTGCACCATCGCGTGAACATATATATGGCAGGCTATAGGGGTGACTGTTGCAAAACCCCGAAATCACTGGAAATATGCCAAATTGGGTTAGCGGCATAATCACTGGCCCCCCGCAGTACATTGCACTTTGTACCTCTACTTGAATTTCTTGAATTTTGGGGCGCGGCACGGGAAATGCTGTCATAGCCACGAGTCTGCACCGAACCAGCAGTGCATTCGAACTCCTTCAAAGCAAGATACGGCATCAAGCGGTAGTCGGGTTCGAAACCGACACTGCCCAATTTCCCTTATTTTCCTAGTCCTCCTCCTCATCCCCCTCC
>NMXI01000103.1:0-64598 GCA_002851675.1 Verticillium nubilum
TCGATTCCTCTAGCTCGGTTAATTTCTTCGAATTAGTAGTAGTGTCGCGTCGAGCAGGTACTCCCTTCCGACGCGTCGCTAGGGTCGAATGAGGTACGCTGAAGATCGAAGCCGCCGACCGAATGCTAAGAATAGGGTCTTGTTCGAGAGCCTGGATGGCAAGGAATAATTGACGTTCTCGAGAAGGTGTTTCCATTTCTTCTCGTGGAGATGTTTTTGTTTAAATGGGGATGGTTACGATTTCGTGGTCGGGTGTCCAGCTCGCTTGTCTGTCCAGCTCGCTTATCGTGCACGTTACTATAGAATATTATTATTATTATACTTATAAATATAAGCTTATATAGGCTATTTACTTAGTATATAGACTCTATATAGGCTCTTAATTATTTAAATACTACTTATCCTTAAATTTTTAAGAGAGGTCTATTATATAAGTAGATTCTAAGCTTATATAAGTAAAATTTATATATTAAAAATTTAAACCTGATTATATAAGCAAAATCGGCTTCCGTAATAGACTAATCTAGTAGCTAATAGTTAGTCTTTAGTTTTTTAGTTTATTCTTAGTCTAGGTGCTGACTAACTAAGTTAGTTTTATTCCAGGCCCAAACTAAACTAACTAAACTAAATCACAACCCTGGTCCGAGTATGGCTCCAAACATCACATCCCTTGAAGAAGGCCGGTATGGGGTGTCGCCCAATAATTAATTAGCAACCGATGATGCCTGATTTGTGAATTTGACACTGGAATCGAATCCCCGCACCTCAATACCTCCCACATCCTAGGCCTTCTCCAAGTCTATGAGTATGGGCCACCTTCGGAACCCGGAGTGCAACCATGCAGGCACAAGCAGGCACAACGGTTTCTTGGCCGTTGTGTGGCGCATCTGAAAATTCGTCTACCTCATCATGCGGCTCCGCCAAACGTGCGTCCGGACTTTGTCGTTTCGGGAAGGTTGACAGGTACGACCAATAGCGCAATTCTCGGCATTAGATGGGCTAGATGACGACATGTTGGCCCTCGACTTGGCCAAGAAGCCTAGCCTACTTGCAGAGCAGAGATATTATTTACTTGTCGATGGGATTGCGAATTATTGAATGAGTGAAGTTCTCTCAAATTAGACGCTTTGCAATTGAAAGGAACAATTATAAAGTACTATCTTGTCTTCCCCCTTGTTTCCGGAGCCACGAAACGAAACACCGGTATCGCCGGGAAAGGCGGGTCCACTCGGCATGGCGGGGCCGGCTCTTGCGTGCTCACCCGGCGGACTGACGATCCGCTGTTCCTCTCGGGACCTGCCCTGTTAGGACGCGGCTCTGAATCCTCTCTTCTCTCGAAGTCTTTTCGAACCAAACATGACTTCCTTCGCGACCGAGTTACGTTCTGGGCGGATCGTGACATGAGCCTTGCCTACAGCTGTACCTAGCCAGTCGCTTGATGGCGCAAGGTTTGCCACGGTGCAAAGCAGAAGTTACCTTGGCGTCATCTCTCTTCTCAGTGCCTTAACGACACCTTGACGTGCCTCAGAACGTTGCACCCGCAATGTCCGCCAAGGCACCGGCGCAGCACACACCACTATGCAGCACGTGGAGATCTGATAAATATATAAATAGCTTCCTAACCTGGAAAGCCATGTCAGCGACCCTACCGCATATGCTACATAAACTCTCTTCTACGTTCCCTTCCCAAGTAGTCTGATTTTCTGTCGGTCACCAGGCTCATTCTCCTCTTCGACTGAATCCTTGGAGCTCCCAATACCGGCCTCAAGTCCTCGCCATGAAGTTCCAAACCGCCACACTCGCGGTCCTCGCCACCGCCGTCACTGCCGAGTTCGTGAACTACGACGGCTACCAGGTCTTCCGCGTCGAGACCGGCAGCGACGCCGCCAGCGTGCAGGCTCAGCTCGGGGCCCTCAACGCTCTCGTCGAGGACGATCACCACGCCCCAGGCCACTTTGACGTCGCCGTCGCCCCCGAGAGCCTCGACGTCTTCAAGGCTTTCGGTCTCAACAGCGAGCTGCTCGAGGAGGATCTCGGCGCCGACATTGCGGCTGAGAGCCAAGGCAACATCTACCAGCGGAGTGAGTCAGCCACCCCCGGACAAGGGCTCGTCACGTCACTAGCCCGCACCGTTGAAACCTTGAATGGTGCTGACTTCCGCAAATAGGACAAGCTGGTGATTCTGCGCTTCCCGCTCTCTCTTGGTGGGATTCATACCATCCGTACGCTGAGCATCATGAGTTCTTCGAGGACCTGCATACCGCGTTCTCCAACAATTCGGAGCTCTTCGTCGTCGGCAAGTCGTACGAGGGTCGTGATATCTACGGTATTCACTTCTGGGGCAAGGATGGCAAGGATGCTCACCCTGCCGTGTCGTGGCACTCGACCGTTCATGCGCGCGAGTGGGTGGCTGCTCCTGTAAGTGTGACTGGGGCGTGGAAAAGGCTCGGCCTCTCGCTTGGAGATCTCGAACTAACTGGCGTGCAGACCACCGAGTACCTCGCTTACAAGCTGATCTCCGGCTACCTCGAGGGCGACAAGGGAACTCAGACTCTCGTCGACAAGTTTGACTACTACGTCATTCCCTTCGTGAACCCCGACGGTACGTTTGGCTGTGCAGCTCATCCAACCGCTTGCGAGACGCACACAACCCATTCGAGTATCCCCGACTAACCCCGTCTCAGGCTTCGTCTTCACCCAGACCTCCAACCGCCTCTGGCGCAAGAACCGCCAGCCCCGCGCCAACACGACCTGCATCGGCACCGACGGCAACCGCAACTGGCCCTTCGGATGGCACTACCCGGGCGGCGCCTCCGACAACCCCTGCGCGGAAACCTACCGTGGCCTCGCCGGCGCCGACACGCCCGAGATCGCCGCCCTCGTCGCCTGGACCGAGACGGTGAAGGCCAAGCACGGCGTCAGGCTCTTCATCGACTTCCACTCCTACGGCCAGTACGCCCTACAGCCCTACGGCTACGACTGCTCCGTCGTGCCCCCCAACTTTGACCGCCAGGTCCACGTCGCAAAGTGCTACGCCGATGCCGTGTTTGCCGTGAACGGGTCGAGGTATGTCTACGGCTCGAGCTGCCGCGAGCTGTATGCTACGACGGGAAGCGCGCCCGACTTCCACTCCGGTGCCGTCGAGGCCGAGTTTGCGTGGACTATCGAGCTGAGGCCTGCTTCTGCTGGGGCTGGTGGGTTTGTCCTGCCGCCTGCGCAGATTCGTGCCAATGTTGAGGAGCAGTGGGCTGGTTTGCAGTATGTGCTGTCTGTCGCGTAGGCATTTTTTTTTTTTTAGGTCAGTTACAGCCACGATGCCGCGCAACTTGTCCTTGCTGGTGAACTGGGGACTGGTGATGACAGCATTGGGGTGTTTGGTCACTTCCTACTTCAGCAGTATATTTGCAACGAGACAGGCAGACGCGTAGACAAACTCCTCAAAAGAAAGCATTCCGTGAGCTTCCAGTGATCACGGTGAAGGTCATTGAGATTCCCGAATGTTGGTGAGGAGGTCTCAATGAGCATATCTCGGCGTGCATGATGACCTGCCAGCGACTCTGCCCTTGAGAACATATTCAACTAGTGACCCATTTTCTTGCAATCACGTTGTATTGGGCGTCTTTCCCGCCTGAATTCACATCAGTTACTGCATTAAGATCATCGTCCGAAAGTTCGCCCGAAAGTGGCATTGCCGTGATGTGATACCTTTGCGTGCCTCCTGGCCGCGGCAGCCAAGTCTTCACAATAGGTAGTGACAAGAAGATACTTTTCCATAGCTGTGGTGTAGATCATAGACGGTGGATGGTGAATATAGAGATGTTTAAGAATCAGCTAGATCAGAAAGCTTGGCGATGCCCCGGACGAAACAACTTACGCTTGACAGATCGCATGTGAACATAATCAAGCGTACAGATGGTTGGAGGCTGGAGAGCTGAAAAAATGCCATGCCATTTTAGCCTTGCCTGCAACTGCAACTTGACGATGACATGATAAAACGGAGCTGTTTGGTCATCGTCCCGACAATAAATCGTCCTCATAGAGCAGCCAAACGGATACAGCTGAGGCACTGCATGCTTATCATAAACTAATGATCTGGAGTCATAGGAATCCAGAAAATACTTGAGCGCAAAGACACCGACCTCCTTAGTTTAGATTTGCAAAGACTGTGAACTTACCCATGTCCAATGTGCGCCTCCAAGCTTTGTGACATCAGGCCCTTACGCCATGGTCGGCATTGAGAGGGTCGTAGACCCCAATACCTCGTTTGCTTTGTGAACAGAGATTCTTGTCGGCGTAGACTCTCCACATGGAGCTTTTTCTCGTGTGAAGTGAGCTGAAGACCACACGGCGTCCGCCCTCACTATGAATCGAATCAGGCCTCTCTGTCAGTCTGAAAGTCCGATGATTTCGATTCCCCCCCGGCTAATTCAGCTGAATAGCTCCAAAGTGCCGAAGAGCCTCGTTTACCTATCATTATGAGTGAAGCCATGGGCGACTGCCCAGCCACCGTGTTAATTCCAAGGTTTGTGAAGTCCAGGACCTGGGTCCGCTACCAAACCCGGCCTTGGCAGAAAGTAAAATACCCGGCCCCTGAAGCAAGCTTTACCGGAGGGACCTAAGCGGAGAGAGAGATAGAATAGCCGGAATAACGTTACTGCGAGCCCCCCTAATAGCTGTTTATAGGGGTAAGCCCCTAAACCCCTAGGCTTCGCTACGCTCGTATCTTATCATATACTAATATATATTATCTATAGTAAAAACTTAGTATTATAAGTATCTAAAAATATAATAGTAGACTATATAATAGTATTATATATCGGCCTCGGGGTCTAGCCCCGCCTATAGTATTAACTCCCCGATATTAGGGCTATCCTCGAGCTCTGGCTCCTCCTCCTACTACTATTACTACTCCTATTACTATTACTACTACTACTCCTATTAGAGCTCGAGGCGCGCTATATATATAGCCGCCTATACTTTCTTAATAATAGTACTAGCGCTAGCCTACTAGGTATCCGATATTATCTTAATCTTATTCTTTAGCTACGTAAAGTCTAGAGGGCTAGTAGACTAAGGTAGAGGTAAGCCGGTAAAGCTAGTATAGTAGTAGTAGTAGCGGCGGGGGCAGCGTAGGCAGGAGTAGCGGGGGCGGGGGTAGCAGGGGCGGAGACGCGGGTATTCTCTATTATTATATATATTAGAGCTATATTAATTACTAGGGTATAGCTATACTAACGGTTATATTAGGAGTACTTACTCCTAAGAGAATTAAAGTAGTAGTTACTATAGGTACGCTTAGTAAGGGCGCCTAGCCTAGCTAGGGGTATAATATATAGCTTTTATAGGCCGAAGCCTAATTAATAATACTTATATACTATAGGAGCCTCCTTACTAACGAGCTATACTAGAGCTATTCCTAGATTAGCTAGCTTATTTATAATAAAAGTACCCTTAGTTACTTCGTTAATAAGGAGGTCCTATATAGCTAGTAGGTCGACGAGCTTAGTAGTAGCGCTAGCAATAGGGGAGGAGAGGGCAGGTAGTACCTCCTTCTTTAAATATATAAATACTACTATATACGATTAGTATATAATAACTATAGGGTAACCCTAGGGTAAGTACTTAGTAGCTATAAGATAGTTATTATATATACTAAGGCCTAGGAGGGGCAGGCGCGGGGGGAGGGGTTAAGGGTAAGGGCGTAGGCGAGGGCGAGGATACGGGCGCGGGCGGGGCTAGGGGTCTAGGCGTAAGGGAGCTAGTAGTACTAGTAGTAATAGCTTAGTAATATATAACTCGATACTACTTAGTTTAGTATATTAATTAAACTATTAGTATTAAAGAAATTACTATTAATATTATTATACTCTAGTACTACTTCCCGTCCGTCTTAGAAGATAGTACCTTATAAGAGTTATAGGAGGTAGTAGCGTCGGCTATTGTAACTATTATTATTATAATTACTATAAAGTTATAGAGTTATAGTTATAGTTATAGTTATAGTTATAGTTCTAGTTATATATTATAGAATAGAATAGAATAGAACAGCCTACCCTATAGTACTACCTTATAACTATAAGGATATAACTAAGGGTCTAGATCAGGGTCGCTAAGAGTAGGTTCGCCGAGTATTCATTGATAGGTATACCTTTATTTAAAGACTTAAACTTACTAAGTTCTTCCTTTTCGAGAACCCTACTTTAGTCTCGAGTATCTCGAGCCCTTTACTAAGTTATCCCCTAGTACTTACTACTAGCTTACCGAACGCTAGGCGGAGCCTCCTTATAATTAACCCCCTTCCCTAAATCATCGGTCCCTAATAATAGCTTTAGCTACTACGTGCCTAGTTAGCGATTAGTCTATAATAGTAGTTATTCCTTCTATCTAGCCTTTCCGCTATTATTATTCTTCTACCTATTACTTCTATTTAGTATTATTTAGCTTCCTTCCTACTTTCTTACCCTTTCCCCCCTAGATAATAGTCTTCTATTATCTCTAAATCCGTTAGCCGGCGAAAGCTATATAACTACCCTATAAAATAGCTTCTACGTTATAACTTTACTGCCTTTCTACTTCTAAGTCTCTCGAGGCCCGCTTTTTCTTAGAATATAAAGAGAGCTTCTTCTAGTTATAATTCTAATAGCTTTTCCTCTCCTATAATAATAACTTCTTCTTCTTCTTCCTTAATTCGTAAAGCTCTCGGCCTCCTTTCTCCCTTAGTCTCTTTACGACCTTAAGATATCTATAGTTCCCGTAGTTACTCGCCTTTTTAAAGGCTTATATTATAATACTATTCGCGGATAGGATAGTAGTTAGACGGGCGTTCCTTATACTTAGTATATTACCTAGCTATATACTAACTTAGATATTATCTATATCTATAATAAGAATCTCTCTAAGTATATAATATATATATATAAAAAGTATAGATACTATATAGTATATTTAGCGTACTCTTACTACTTCTTTACTACTAACTCTTACTAAGTCCTCTAAGCTATTCTTAGTACTACTTAAGTATACTAGAACTAAGTAAAGGCCTTTGCGCGTACTTAGTAACGCGATCCTAGTAGTCTATAGTTAATAGTCTATTGTTACGTCGTTTACTATATTCTCGTCTCTAGTTACGTCTAATATAGGATTTTCTCGTAAATAGCTAATCCTAGTAGAGTAGGCGCCCTATCTAGTAATACCCTCGCCTCGTATATAGCCTAGCTCTAGCTCAAGGAGATAGCCGCTACCTATAAGTAGGATATAACTACTTACGATCTTAATATAAGTATTCCCTCTACCTTACTTTCGCCTCGTTCTCGTACTCTTACTATATATATATCTAACCTTTATATAGTATTACTAAGCTATTAGTAACTCTCCGACTCCTTCTTCTATTAGCCGCTACTATAGTCTTACCTAGCTAGCCTACCTTCGCGACCTTCGGCCCGCGTATACTATCCTCTCGCTTCTAGGCGAGCTTAGTACTATTATATCGACTCCTATAAATAGTAAAGAGGGTCGACTAACGCTCCCCTAGTAGTTAAAGAAGGAGCACTAGGATTCTATACGTACTATATAGGTCGTCGGCGGACGCTTACTAACTAACTATAAGTAGTATATTAGGTAGCCCGTTCTTACTGCCCTACTTAGGCTACGACCTTAGTTAGTAAGGAGAAGGGTTCGACTACTACTATTCTATCGACTAGTTATATAAATGAAGACGAAGATAATATATTTAGTATAGAGATTAGTAGTAAAGTAAAGGAGAATAGTACTAATAGGAGTAGTAAATTCCTTAGCTTCGATTAGTTAATAAGTATTTAATATATCTAGGGTATAGTAATTATACTTAGTTTACTAGTTTTTTAGTTCTCCCCTCTACTTACTCATCCTATTTTATATATCTCCTCTTTAGCTAGTATATATATTTTACGACTAGTTTACGAGTATTCTATAAATAAGGCTCTAGCTCCTATATATTATACTCTACTAGCTAACCTTTCTATTTAATAAGGAAAAATATCTATCCTATATCTTCCTTATATACTATAATATCTTCGACTTCCTATTCTTCTTAGTCGTCCTCTAATTCTAGTAGTATCTCGGCGGACTCTCTGTAGCCTATCTATAGCTTAAGGAGGGATACTAAGAAGATATCGTATATCCGAGAATACTACTCGGGAAGCTAAATATAGTAGGCGTTCCCCCTAACTCTCTTAGCGATTAGTACGCGAACGAATCGTAGCGCTAGTTTATACTATCCCCCTTTAAAGTAGAAGTTTCTTATAGATAGCCCTATAATATCTCCGACTTAGAATTCGATCGGTTAATATTTCTTATTCTAGTACTATACTTAGCTCTCTTTAGTATACTACTAGGATTCGGCTATATATTAGTAAGTCTCTATAAGCTTTACTAAGCGCTCGCATACTCCTTCTATAAGGTTCCTTATTAGAGATAGAATAAACTCGATCACCTTAGGGTAATATCCTATAAGTACTTCGAATAGCGATACTCTAATAGTTACGTTCTTTATATTATTGTATACGAACTCTACTTCTAGTAGCTATAGTACTAAAGCGTTCGGCTTATACCTATAGACCTTTTATAAGTAAGACTCGAGCTCTTAGTTTACTTTTTCGGTCTACTTATCTATCTATAGGTACTAGGCCGTTAATATTCGGCGTTTAATCTATATTTTATTATAGAAGTCTTCCTAGAACTAGCTCGTAATAAGCTTATCTTAATTACTTAGGATTCCTTCTAGGGTACTAAATCTATACTTAATCCTCTTATATAGGATAGCTATTAACTCTATAGCGTTTAGCTAGCGAGTTATTAGTACGAAGTAGCTTATCTTCGTTATCCGATCTACGATAACTAGTATTATATATATACGCCCATTATTTACTATACTTTCGGGTAAGTCTATAATAAAGTCTAGACTAATCTCTTAGAATAAGTAAGATAGTGTTATAGAATGGAATGGAATGGAATGGCCTGCCCTGTGGTACTGCCTTGTGGCCGCCTGTGGCCTGGCTTGTGGCCTGGC
Organism: Verticillium nubilum; assembly: GCA_002851675.1. NCBI lineage: Eukaryota > Fungi > Ascomycota > Sordariomycetes > Glomerellales > Plectosphaerellaceae > Verticillium > Verticillium nubilum. The sequence goes on from NMXI01000103.1 coordinate 9,047, forward strand.
CTGTGGCCTGACCTGTAGGCACGTGACCTGCTTGTAGGCACGTGGCCTGTTCTAGCAGTTACTTAAGCCTACGTGGCCTACCTACCTAGATAGCTGAGTCTATCTATCTTACACCTATAGAACAGCTATATAGCTTCTGTTGCGTGTTCCTGGCGTGACGCCTGCCTGGTCCCTAAGACCCGACTCTAGTACTAGCTACCTAGAGCCGTAGCCATTTCTGTGCGTATTAGATAGTAATAGGAGTAGCTATAGTAGCCTATATAGCTTATACCTCGGAATTCGCGATCCCTAGTATATCGTATACTTAGTAATATATACGCGAACGTCCTTAGTTAGATACCTCTAATAAAACTTTCTTATTAGGAGCTCTACTATTCGGTTAGCTCCTAGATAGCCGACCCTTAGATTATCGTAGTATATTTATAAGAGTTCCTCTCGTAGAGATACTTCTTCTAGAATAATAAGTCTTTTCCTATACTATAATATCCTATTATTATCTAAGTAGTACCCTACTTTAACCTAGTACTTAATCGTAGTACCCTCGTAATATCTTTATAGAAGTCGTTAGTAGCCTATAGTCCTCTTATAATATATTCTAGGTTCTTACTTAGCCGTATTAGTAGTACTATTTCGCTTATAATAAGCTCTCTTATTACTATATATAGGATATACTAGTCTAGTACTCTAGTAACCCTAGTTCCGCTCGAGTCCTTAGAGCTTTTGGGCTCCCCTTAGTAAGTATCCGTACTCGCCTTATTCCTTTTTAAGTAGCTCGGCTTTTTAGTAATAGTATCTACTTAACTTCTCCGTCGTAGACCTTTCGTCCTATAATCGGCCCTAATATTAAGTACGTAACTACGTAAGGCTAAGGTACCTTATTAGCCTAGACTACTTTCTAAGTTATTAGTCTATCTCTCCTAGAGATATATCTTTACTATGCGTATATATATATTACTAGTTACTCTGCGAACGCTTAGCTTCGTAATCTACTCCTAAAGGTCTATTAGTATCTTATTTATAAGACTTAGCTTCCTTATAAGTATCGGGAGGACGTTATCCGTTTAGGGATCGCCCTCTATGTAATCGGGTCTCCTAGAGAGCCTATTAGCTAGGTTCGTAACCCCTAACCTATATTAAATCTCGAAGTTAAATATAGTAAGCCGATATACCTACTTAGTAAGCCGTCTACGTACGTCCTATATAAGTACTTATATTACTTTTTGTAAGGCTTAATAATCTATAAGGACTATGAGCTTCTACTAGAGCCTTTTTATATAATAGCTCTAATACTCTAAGTTCTCGATTATAGCGAGTAGCTCCTACTATCCTATACCCTATTACGTCTCTATATTATCGAGCTTCTATAACTAATAGGCGACTAAGTACTATATTATACTATATTTCTATAAAATAATCCTAGATATAGCTCTAGCCGATATATCTATTTCTATCCTCGTATCGAGGTATAGGTCGAAATACTATAGTATATTCGCAGACTAGAAAGTAAGCTTTAGCTCTTAGAGTACTTTATCTATTTCCTCCCTCTATATAAAGTCTCCTAACCTTATACCTTTCTAACTCCTTTTTAGGGCTATATTTAGAGGCCTCGTAATAAACGAATACTTAGGGATAAACTTTCTATAGAAGTTCGCGAATCCTAGGAATACTTATATATCCTTAAAGCTTTTAGGTATAGGCTATTCGGCGATCGCGCGTACCCTCTTAGGGTCTATCTTAACCCCTTCGTTACTTACTATAAAGCCTAGAAACTCTATTTCTCTCTTATAGAACTCGTACTTTAATAATTTCGTAAAGAGTTTAGTATCCTATAAGCGTTTTAATATACGTTTTAGGGAAGCAGTATATTCCTCTCTTATCTTAGAGTAGATAAGGATATTATCTAAGTAAATAACGTATTCTATATTTAATAGATTAGTAAATACTTAGTAAATATATATTTAAAATATTATTAGTGTATTTATTAACTTAAATAGTATAATAGTATACTTAAAATAACTATATTTAGTCTTAAAAGTAGTTTTCTATTAATTACTCTCTTTAATTACTTTAAAATCTATTTAGTACTTACTAAATAGTCGAGGAACTCCTTAATAAGCGGGAATAGGTAACGATTCTTTATTATAACTTCGTTAAGGCCTCTATAATTAATATATAATCTAATAGCTCTATCCTTCTTTAGTACGAAGAGGATTAGAGCCCCTACTAAGCTTATTAAAGGCTTAATTCTATTATTCGTAAGGTTCTCATTAATATACTTAGCGAGCGTTTAGAGTTAGTCTACTAAGAGAGGGTATATACTTCTATAGGGCGTAGTTATCCCTTTCTTTAGTACGATCTTATATACTACGTTACTAAATAGTAATAGCTTCTTTACTAAGCGCTCGTCGAATACTACCTTATATTACTTTAGCTCTTCTAGAATAATAACTTCTATATTATCTTCTACTTTATCTAGTATTAGGATAGGTATTTCTCCTTAAAGGACGCTAGTTATATAGCGGATATATACCTTACCTTCTCCGGCTATAACTTCTTTAATTAACGATGTCGGTATTACGATCGAGATTTTCTCGTAATACTAGCTATTCGTTACTATCTCGATAATAATTCCCTTAAGGCCTATAGACTTCTATCCTAAGAGTAGGGGTAGCTCGTATTTCGGCTAGTAGACTATAATAAACGCTCTACGAACCTTCTACGGATATCCGTAATAGTGAATAAGAAATAATATTAACTAGTATACTTTTATATCCCTAATCCTAGACTCTCTAATACTTATAACTATTAGCGTCTCGAGGTCTACTATTCTACGGAGACCTATCTCTTCTACGAATAACTTACTTATTAGGTCTATCTATAAGTAGGAATCTATATCTACTATTACTTCCCTTTCCGTCCCTAACTAGATAACGATAGCTGTGCCTTATGCTATTAGGCCGATAATTACTAATATAAGTTCTAGCGCTAACTATATTAGTTCGCTATTAACGCTTACTCGTTTTCTATAACGTCCTTAACCCTTCTATAAGTAGTTACTACGCGGATACTTATAGTACCCCTATAGCCTCCTTAGTAATGTCCGCCTTAGTATAGCCTACCCCCTCTATTAGAGCTGCCCTTACTCTTCCTAGGATAGTCTTTAATATAGTACGGACCTTAGTAATAATAGTAATAGATACTTAGGGATACTTATAGTAATTCGCTTTATAGTTAGTAGCCTTTTACTTTCCTTAGCTATATAGGGCTATAGTCTCGTACGTAATAGCTATTATAGGATTATAATTAGTTACCTTCTACTTGACGCTTATTACTAAAGCGTCGCTTATAATTAAACTCCTTTTTATAGTAGTAACCCCTTCGGGTAATCTCCTATAGCCTTTCCGTATATTCTACGATCTCTCGCGCCTCGACTCTTATAATATCTTACTTCTAAGCCTCGTCCTTAAGCTCCTTAGTAAGCCCTTAGAAGAAGACGAACGCTTAGGCTTCGCCTATAGATAGTTTACTAAGTATATAGTAGAGTCCCTCCTATTCTTAGTAGTACTTTATAGGGCTTTAGTCCTCCTTCTAGTAATATATTGTAATTACTTTATAGAGATTTTACTTCTATAGTACTAGAGCTAAGTACTATTAGCGGATAAATAGTACGAATCGTCCTATATTACTTCGGCTTTCTAACCTTCTTCCTAAAGTTAGTCGGCGAGTCTTTTATAATAGGAACCCTATACTTCTTATAGCGTCTTTCTAAGCTTACCTCTAGCCTATTAAATACGCTATACGGCTTTCGACTTAGGATATTAGGTTTCGTAGACCTCTTAGATCTTATCGAGCTAGTCCTCTCGTTCTCTAGTTATTATATTCTCGTCGAGGCATCCGATATTATAGGCTAGTACCTTTTTATACTCTATTTAGTAAGTATATAGCTAGTCCTTACTTATAAGTCGCGTAAGTCTCTAGTTCTCCTTTATAAATCGTTAGCTTTCCTCTTAGAATTATTTAAGGATATTAAGTATAAGTAAGTTTAATATATAATCTATTCTTCCTCTATATAGTAATTCGCCTCTTCTATTACTTTATTAATTATATAGGGAGTTTTTATAGTCCTAGCTATTATATTAGTCCTAATAGGATAATAAGCTAATACTATAAGTCTTTCTAGGGGATCTCGATTTACCCTAGGAACTTCGTCTCCCTCTAGCTTCGCTATTACTACGCGATCTATTATTTATCGCGTCTCGAATTACTTCTTCGACTATATAGTCGACCTCCTATTAGTTAACGTATATAGTATAGTTAGTCTACGCTACCTCCGCCTCTCTATTTTCGGTTATCTCGATATTAGGTTTATTCTAATCTCCCTCGTATTCTTTACTATTAGTAGGTAACGGATCTACGAGCTCTACTCGCGTACTCCGCGTAACTCGGTTCGATATCTTATATTACTAATCCTCCTAAAGTAGAGTAGAAGTTTAAGAATTATAAGGATATAACTAAGGGTCTGGATTAGAGTTACTAAGAGTCGGTTCGCTAAGTATTCGCAGATAGGTATACCTTTATTTAAAGACTTAAACTTACTAAGTTCTTCCTTTTCGAGAACCCTACTTCGGTCTTAAGTATCTCGAGCCCTTTACTAAGTTATCCCCTAGTACTTACTACTAGCTTACTAAATACTAGGCGGAGCCTCCTTATAGTAGCCGCCTATAGCCTTAGCTTACTATTACGACCTGACTATTTCTATAGAGGAAAACAGATAGTACTAAAGACGTAGGGTGCTTGAAAGCAGAAGCTTAGGTTATAATAATAAGCAGGGGGTATTATAAGGCGTTGCGCACTCGTTATAATAGATATAAGGTAAGACTTGGATTAATTACTGTCCTTAAGAAGGACTATATCTATAAGTATAGGAATGCTCATCCTTATATACCCGATCATCCTGTCCTTATCGGTTAGGTGTGAGGCTATATTGGACGGCTCACTGTTAGGTCGTGATCTTGTTATGTTAGATCATGGATCACGGTGATCTAAACCTAACCGTGATCCTGACCGGGGGATCACCTACTCGAGTGATCCTGTCACGTAACCTAATACTCTGTAGGTCCCTTCGTGATGTTCCCTTCCTTATCTTATCCTATAGCGTGGGGTTCTGACGCGGGGCTGCCTGCGACCTGGTCGCTCGGCCCTTAGTCGTTATACTTACCTAGCCTATAGCCTAACCTATAAGTACGTAACCTACTTATAAGTATATAGCCTATTCTACTAGTTACTTAAGCCTATGTAGCCTACCTACTTAGATAGCTAAATTTATCTATCTTATACTTATAGAATAGCTATATAGCTTCTATTATGTGTTCCTAGCGTAACGCCTGCCTAGTCCATAAGACCCGACTCTAGTACTAGCTACCTAGAGCCGTAGCTATTTCTATACGTATTAGTAAGTCTAGTAGGAGTAGCTAGCTAAATAGGGTCGTATAGGCTAAGGTTTAATACTATTAAGAATAGAGTACTACGTAGTATACAGATAACGTAGGACTTACTTATACTACTATAGCTATTAATGTATAAGAGGAGCTAGGTAGGGGGATAGCCTTTAAGGACCTTCTAGTAGTAGTTAGTTACTATATTATAGATCTACTACTACTTAGGATTTAGGGTATCGATATCCTACTATTAGGGAGGGTCTAGCTATATTAAGTTGCTAGTAAGGCGGGCCTCCTAATATACTATCTTCTTAGAAGGCTAGAAGTTAGTATAAACTATAGAATATCAACTAATATACTCCGGCTACGAGTATATAGTATTAATATCCCTATTACTTAGAGGTTCTAGGTTATTAGCCTCGAGGGGACGGTTAGGAAGCTTACTAGCTAGCTTATACTAGGCTTTGCGTATAATCTACTTATCGATATCTTTATCCTCGAATTCATTATAAGGCTTATCCTATTAAGGTTCGATAGAATAGTTATAGTAATCGTACTTATAAATACCCTAGTATAGTACCTAATAGAGAATATAAGCCTAGGCATAGGTATTACGCTACTTACTCCTAATATCGAGTAGTATTCTATAGTTATAGAAAGGATAATATAGTATTATCTTAATATGATAGTAGTCCTCGTACTACTACTCTAGCTAGGGCTTATACTAAGAGAAGTAATTAAGAATATAATACTTAGTATAAGGGAATTTACGCTAGTATACTAGTATACGGGGAGCGCTATTAACTCGGGTAGTAAAGTAGAAGAATAATATATCTTCTATACTAAGGGGCCTCTTAGAGTACTTCTATAGAAGGGTACGTTACGCTTATACCTAGCCTACCTCGATTTAATAAATACGCTATAGGAGATAGTCGTTAATTATAATTATAATATAAGTACTCTTAGTAAGAGGTAGGTTAAGTAATAGATAATAGATCTCCTAAGTAGGCTAGTCCTATTTAGTAACGAGCTTATTTATTAGCTTAGTAGCTAGGGACTAAATAGGGTAGCTAGAGTTAATATAAGGGAGGATTTACTAAGTAAGCTCCTTATAAGTCTATATCTTAGTCTTAGCCTTACTATCGTACTTAGCGATATAGTTAATAACAGTATATATACTAGTATAGGGTAATATATTAGTATTTATACGCTATCTAATAGAGATTATAGGGTTAAACTACTTAAGTAGTAGGTTATTACGCTTACTAGTAAAGATATAATAACTTAGGGTTAAGCTCCTTTATAATAGTAGGGGTATTATAGGATCTGTAGAGGAAGTAGAAGTAATATTCTACGATACCTATACGGGTATTCTTATACTAGTAAAATACCTAGCTATACTTATACTACTATATACGATTTATAATAGTTAATAGCGAGGTAAAGTCTATAGGGATAGCGCTAGAGATAGGGATAGTCGTAATAGATAGAGGATTAGCCTCGGCCTAGATATCGAAGACTCTACTAGGATTAGGGTTAATAGTAGTAATATAGATACCCTAGAAGTAAGTAAAGAGGTAATAGGATTTATTAGAAGCTATATTACTATTAGGGATACTATCTATCTAATATAGGCTATAATAATAAGTATTACCGCGGCCCTACTATTTCTACTAATCCTAGTAATTAACGAGGTTAAACTTAGCTTTTATAACAATATCCCTAAATAGCTTAAAGCGGTAATAGAAATACTAGGTAACGATATAGGGGTTATTATATATATTACGACGGGTAAGGGAAATATACTAGCTTTTAGGAAGGTTATTAGAATAACTAAGTATATACTATTTTAGTATTAGAATAATTATAGGGTAGCTAGGTTAGAGATAGTTATTAAGTAGCTAAAGTAGTTATTAAATAGTTTTACTTATAGTTACTAAGTACTTAACTATTTATATAATAGTTAGGGGATAGCTACTTTATAATTACTAAGTATATAACTATTTATATTATAACTAAGGGATAGCTAGGAAACCTAGGTTCATATACCTTATAGAGATAGTACTAGTAATAGTCTATAGTACTAAATATAAGGAATATAGCTAGAATACTAAGAGTATATATAATAGACTCGAGATTATACTATTTACTATTCTAAAAAGGCCTAGTACTATATAGGATATCTATATAGCGAATAATCGAGTTTAGGATCTATTAAGACTTAGGGCTATTAGGTTTAAAAGCTACTCTAATTTTATTAGCGCTAAGTTTATAGCGATTACTCTAGCGGATAAAGAAGGTACTATACCTATTTACCTATATACGTATTAGGGTATTAAATATTAAGAAGTAGAAGCGAGGGTAGTATACGAAGCGATAGTTATATTACTTTAGGGTATACTAAATATATATAGTAAAGTCGATACTATATTTCCGGGGATAGACGAAATTAGCCTCGCTATAAGGATATAGAGTTAGAAAAGCTAATAATAGTAGGGGCTAACTATATTTAAGGTCGCTAATAGAGGTTAAATATAGGGTAGGTATTATACTATATTACTAAGGCTAGAGATCTATATATAAGCTCTATAAGTTATTAGTATTTACTATAAAGTTTAGAACTACTACTTTATTAATATTATTATAATTAAAGTTAGGGTTATTAGGATTAAAGTTATTTATAATAGCCTCGATCTCCTATATAAGTAGTTAGTTAATAATAACGTTATTATCTAGAAGTAGGTTGATATTAGCTTACTAGATAGTAATATTATAGTAGGTAGGATAGTTAGCTATAAGGAAGTTTAGCTAAGTAATAACTATACTCTTCCGAATACGGAATTCTTAATAGAACTAATACTATAGGCTAGAGTTATTTAGTATTTACTAGATAAAGAATAATAATCTCTAGGTTAGTAAGTAGTAAGGGAAGCTAATTATATATCTTTACTACATTTTATAGGAAGCTTATAATATAGCCCTTGCACTAGAACTAGATACTACGAACCTAGTAGATCTTTATATAGCTATAAATACAGGTAATAAGTATCTCTTTAATAGGGCTAAGCTCTAGGAGCTTATTAAATATACTTCTAAAGTCTAGATAGTTAGTAGCTATATAATATAATATAAGCTAATCTCTCCTATCCCTATAGTTATACGAAGTATAGATACTATAATTAAGGCCTATTCTAAACTAATACTACTAGTATCGAGAGTATATCTCTATTATATTATTATTTATATAATAATAGAAACGCTAGACTAGGGTCCTATCTATAGTAGTAAGTAACTCTATAGTAAGGTCGCTATCGAAGTAAGAGTTAGGAATACTTAGGTTCTACTATATATAATATTAATTCGTATTAATAGAGTCCTATAAGCTACGATATAAACTATTAAGTACCCCGTTAAGTACTAGTTATAGTAATATAAGAAGCTTAATTCTCTACTAGTTCTATAGAAGGGTTCTCTAGCCTAAGGTCTACTCTACCCGGAGGCTTTACTCCGGCTAAAGGCCCTACTCTGCCCGAAGGCTATTCTAGCATCTAATATAAACTAAGCTAAGATTTATATTATAGTACAGCCTATAAATACTAGGATATTATAGGGGAATAGCTCGAAGATATATTATAAGTACTACTACTACTAATAGGATTACTATTATAGAACTTATCCTTATTAGTAGAAGGGGGAGAATTATCCCTATAGAGCTAATAGTTAATATACTCTTTATTACTACTAGGAAAAGGTATAAACTTAGTACAGGAGGTTTTGTAATACTTACTAATATACTACTTCTATTTATATCTAAAGTCCTAGTCTATAGTACTATCTCGATAGTAATTATAGACGTTAATATAGTTAGCTATATAGCGCTAGATACTACGTAGTAGGTTATAGCTATAGTAGTAGAAGCAATAATCTTCGTTAATATCGCTATAGGGAGGAGCTAGGCTACTTCTAGTAGTAGTACTTATAATAGAGCTTCTACTAATAGTACTTATAGCTAAACTCCTAGTAGCGCTTATAGTAATAGTCAATATCCTCGCTATAATATCCTCGAGGTTAGGAGTTACTAAGACTTAGCTACGAGAGACTATATGACATTTAAACTAATAATAGTACTTAATAGTTTTAAGCTTATAACGAGTAAGTATAACCTCGGGGGGATCCTAAGAGCTCTAACTATAGTAGAAGATACGAGACAGCTATTAAGTAGTCGAATAAAGACGCTAAATCCTTAATATAGGTATAGGAGTAGGGGTAATAGCTCGAGGCCTATACTACTACTACTATAGCTACTAGCCTTAAGGAAGAAGAGGCTAGAATATATTAGGCTATAAGCCTAGTTTACTAGGAGGTACTAGGAGGTTAGTAGTATTTACGTCCCTCTTAAAGTCTATTATATTAGATATTATACTATAGATATAATTAATAGTATTATTACTATACTAATACTAGGAAAGCTATTAGTATAAGGCTTATAAATAGATAGGGAATACTTATAATAGCTAACTATTTATTCTAGTATTCGAAGTAGCTACTTATAATAGTTCCAGTCTTTCGAAGGTTCCTGAATTTACTACGAGGCTTAGCTATATAGTAACGAATATAGATAATAGTTAGCTTCATTAGGTTAGTTAGGTTTATCAGGAGGTAGGTTAGGACGATAAGGGATACTAGGAGGGCCGCTAGAAGGGTCCCTAGAAGGACCTATAATAGCTAAAGCTATCGTAGTTACTACTTAATAGTATTAGTAGGCGTAGTTAATAGAGAGGTTAATAGAGAGGTTAATAGAGAGGAGAGGTTAATAGAGAGGAGAGGTTAATAGAGAGGAGAGGTTAATAGAGAGGAGGGGTTAATAGAGAGGAGAGGTTAATAGAGAGGAGAGTTTAATAGAGAGGAGAGATTAATAAAGAGGTTAATAGAGGAGAATTTATTTAGATACTTAAAGGAGAAAGACACGTCAAAAAGTCTATAGGGTAGTAGTTACCTTAGAAAGAGTAGTAGGTAGGTAAGACTAGTTAACTAGTATATATTCTAGTTACTATATTTACTTAATAACTATTACTAATTTAGAGTCCTAGGTAAGTAGAATATATAAATTATAGCTATCTAGGTATAGATATTTAATAGCTATTACTAAGACCTAATTACTAGGTAGATAGATATAATATTAATAAAGCTATTATATAATAGTTACTCGATAGTTACTTAATAGTTAGGCTCCTAGATAGATAAATAAAGCTATCGTAAACCCTAAATAAAGTAAATAGCTTATAACTATTATAGTTTTAATATTTTTTATAGTTTATATAATAGATTTCTAGGGGGGACCCCCTAGATCCCCTATAGTTAAAGTACTACTTAAAGTACTTTAGCCTATAGCGCTATAACGGCTAGTAGCTACTTCTACTAGTTAGCTATAGGTCCTACCTTAAAAGCTATTTTTATAGGATAATTATATAGCTACCTAGTACTAGCACTATAATCTCTACTAGTTAAATTAAGTAGTAAAGAAGTATCTTTTATATCGACTAGTTAAAATACGTTTATACTAAAAAAAATAGGCTAATAGTTAGCCGTAAAAAAAAGAGGGGCGCTAAATCAATTACTTAAATTCTAATCGGAGAGCGTTACTTGCTCTTTCTCTTCGGTTAATCCCTTCGCTCCGCTTCGCTCCGCTTGGGATGACTCCTAAACTCCGGGACCCCTGACGCCAAAAACACACGACGATGTTGGATCGCGATCAGGCATCAGCATTCGCAACGTTGGGATTGGCCACGGTGCATTCTATATTTCTGCGGCACATTAGGCTAGCACAGGCAGCAAAATAAAAACCCAATGAGCATCCAGCTGCGCTCACACATTTGATCCCGCAAGCTCCCGGCATTGACTTCGCCGTCTCAAGGCTGCCGCCAACACAGGATTTCTGAAACTCGTACGGCGATCAAGACATCACCTACGGAACTCATTTAGTCCTCAGTCATCGTCCAAGGATTTGGGCGAGACTTCTCCACTCGGACTCTCGGGGATTTACAACCATATAATCTGTCGCCATGACGGATAGCCATTATCCCCTTTCATATCACACATCACCTCCACCTCGACGAAAGCCAGTCGCCACGCCTACTCAAATCCACCCTCGTTCTACTACTCCCCGCACCCGCCGTATCCCTCGGGTCCTCCGCCGGGCCTCTCCCAAAATGCAAGTCCTCGTCGACACCACCGAGGCCTCGCCCACCATGCACATGCCTCCGCCGCCGTCGGCATCCCCAACCACAGCACCACCCGCGGCGCCAGCCCCATTGCAGGCCTACCGCATGCACTACCCCGCCCCCGAGCCGAGTCCAAAGGCGTCTCGCCGCCGCCGTCTCATCCCCTGGAGCCCTTTCTGGCACTGGGCCAAGATGGCAGCTCGTTCCGTCACGACGCTGATGGCCTTTCTCGGCATCATATTCGCGCCCATGGCGGGCCGCGGGGGTCCTCCATACGGACTGCCGCCGTCTCTCGTGGGCCTGCTGTACGATGCGGCCGAGTGGTCCATGCTCTTCCGCAACTTGAGGTCGCGGCGCGGCATGCACCCGTTTGTCACATTTATCGGAGAGGCGGTTCTCACCATCCTCTACATTGTATTCCTCGTGTTGTATCTCGACGAGATGCTCGATGGTTGGGAGATGAGGTGGTTTACCAAGGGGGCGCGAGGGGCTTTGACGGCGTTCCTGCTGGTTGCCATGTGAGTAATATTCCCTTGATGTACTGGGGATACCTGAATACTGGGGAACCTAATTCCCCTTGCCTTGGAGATGACTGGTAATAATTGGAGACTGACGTTGACAGCGTGGGCCGGATCGTCCTCCTCATGAGAGCGTCACTCGAGGCATGGCAACGCCGGGCGGTCGCGGACGTATGTCAGTACTTCCACGACCCTGATACGGACGAGCCGCCCGTGCGGGTCATGGTCACGGACCTGTACGGATTCGACGGGCCGACTGGGCACGAGGCGGAGCGCAACATCAAGTATTCGCCCCCAGGTTTTTGGGACGGCGATGACCAGGGAAGCACCAAGAAGGTGTTTGTCCCAGTTGAGCCTCGGTCGTAGTCAACGGGTGAAAACCAAGCACGACCAGGAACAAGTGATGGACACAGGCTGAGGAGGTGATGGCAGGTTGAGAATGGTCCTAAGCTTGGTCTTTGGTGGTGGATGCTCCCGTGAGACCTTCCAAAGGATTTCCGGAAGTGGTCTACTCGTCTTTGAATAATTTCTGGATGGTTTGTTTCAACAGGATTGTTTAAAGATGATTTGGTTGGACGCTTTACTCGATGCGAGTCAAGATGTATGTTAGGTGGTCAGCCGGCATCAGAATGCGAAAAAGCGGTAACGATCAGCAAAACACCCCAGATACGAATGAAAAGTCAAGATGACAACGTGATGATGCTCGTTGGTCTCAAACTCAAGAGCCCCTTCGAATTTCCAACGAATGACAAGCAGTCTCCCCAAATATAGACCTTCCGCTCCTCCCACTCAAGATTCCGCGGCACCATCATTTCATTGCCCGCATGCCAAAACGGATGGCGCCGGCCGAAACCCCCGCCTATCATCGGCTCAGCCGGCCCCGATTCGACCCCGCGCCCGCACGAGCACGAGGGGGAAACGCCGCCAGCTCACCCGTGGCAGGCGGCTAACGAATGCTTTCGTACTTTGCTTTATCTCTTCGCGTTTTCCCACTGTGAACCCCCTTCTGACCCCTCGAACCCCTCCATAGCCAGACCAAGCTAATTACCTAACAAGCGGCGCCCGTTTGTAGTCTGCGTCCATCTCTTGGCCTGTCCATAGCACAAGAGACAGCATAGAATGACGTAAAAGTACGTGTACGCCTGGATCAAGGCAGACCTGCTGACCTGTTCTTGTGAGACGGAAAAGGGGGGGCACAGAGTTGGGATGGTTTGTTGGAACCTGGAACGCGGGGCACTGGGTGTTTGAGGAGGTACCGTACCGCAAGGTAGGTAGGTACCGTACCTAGGTAGCACGGGCGATTCGCACCAAAGGTCAGGATAAGGCAGGTCGATATGGGAGGTGGGGTCTCGATCTCCTCTCAGCTGGAGGGCGTATTCGTAGGGCGTGGAACTGGAGAAGAATGAAAATGGAATCTCGTCGCGACTGGCGCTTATAAGCCCCATTTACCCCAGCTTCGCACCCTCGCCCACCCTTCGCCTCATTCGCCTAACATCACCAAGAGCCTCACTTCAGCCGCGTCCACCCACTTCACCCCCACACAACACTCATACACCAAATAGAGGACGAATTTCCTCAACATGGGCTCCCACTCAGAGGCCCCCGAGCTGGCCCTCGCCATCCCCACGCCGGCAGAACGCACGGCGACCTGGACGGCCACTCATCCGTACTGGGGCGCCGCCCTCGACCTCGAAGTCTACCACCGTCGCGAGCACTTCCTCACGACGGTCCCGCAGTCGCGTAACGGCGGCATCACCCATTGGATCCTGACCGATCCGTCCGCCGCGCCCGACGCCCGCCCCGTGCTCTCCTCCTGTGAATCCATCCGCAAGCGCTGTCTCGTCGCAAGCCCCGACGGCACCGTCCGCGAGGGCGTCGCCCACGGCATCGCCTCAGTGTTCACGGAGCCCCCGCACCGCGGCAATGGCTATGCCTCCAAGATGATGAAGCTCCTCGGCCCCCACCTGGCAACCTGGCAGGGCCGCACCCTCGCCGCTGCGCCTCCGTCTCCCTCTGCCGCCTCCGGCCGCGGCAGCCCCGGCGGCGCAGCCGACAGCGACCGCGAGGTTGCCTTCTCCATTCTCTTCTCCGACATTGGCAAGACCTTCTACGCCAAAAGCGGTTGGCCCGCCTATGAATCCACCCACCTGTCCTTCCCTCCGAGGAAAGCGGACGAGGCGTCGCCGGCAGCAGCGCCGTCGCAGGCCTCGTCCCTGCAGCACATTGGCTACCACGAGCTCGCGGAGCTCTGTTCCCTCGACGAGCAGCTCCTCCGCGCACAGCTCAGCCGCCCGACCTCCGACACGCGCACGCGCGTCGCGCTGATCCCGGACCTCGACGCCACCCTCTGGCACCTCATGCGCGAGGACTTCATGACGACGCACATCTTCGGCAAGACGCCGACCATCCGCGGTGCCGTCTACGGCGCGCCGGGGAACCGCGTCTGGGCCGTCTGGACGCGCGGCTACTACGGCGGCCTGAAGAAGCCCGAGGGCAACACGTTCCACGTACTGCGCGTGGCCATTGAGGATGACGAGGCCGCGAGCGAGGAATACCTTGCCGAGGCGATGGGTGCCATCCTTGGCCTTGCCAGGGACGAGGCGGCTGCGTGGAAGGTCAACAATGTCGAGTTGTGGAATCCCACGGAGAAGGTGCGAGCTGCAATTGAGGCGGCGGGCTTGCCGCATGAATTTGTTGACAGGCAGGACACGAGCATTGCGTGCCTCATGTGGTACGGCAATGGCGAGATTGATTGGGTTGCCAACGAAAAGTTTGGCTGGTGTTAGTACATCGCGTCTGGGCGAGGGACAGCTTGAAGTAGATCCCGGCATCGCAAGATCTAGAGATCAGTGGAAAGAACTGCAGCATGTAACGGCGCACAGATGGGCATGGGGAGAGAAATCAAGGAGGAAAAGAAAGAAGCAAGACGCGATGAGCAGGCATACCAAGGTATCATTGCGAAGTTGGTCCGTCTATGAATCAGTTCTAGGTGTTCCTACACGTTCACCCCATTTTCATCTTCGTGGCATCTCGTCTCGATTCGTGATCTCGTCTTTGTGAGCCTCGGACCATAATATTGCCTACTGCTTTAGTGACCGTGGCCGTCATCCTCCTCGCCGCGCTGCTCGGGGTCAAGCTGGATGAGCGTGTCGATGCGCATAATGCTGATACACGCCTCGACGGCACTCTTGAGCTGCCTCGTCTTGCTGATCGTCGGCTCCAGCACACCGGCCTTGATCTCGTCGATAACCTTGCCCCGGGTCAGGTCGAGGCCGTAGTTCTTGTAGGCCTTCTTTCGTGCCACCGACTTCTCATCCTCGTTGCCCTCGCCCTCCTGAATGCGCTGCGAAAGTGCATGCCTCGAGCGCAATTGCGCCACAAGTTCCGAAGCGTCCTTGGCCGCGTTAACCGCCAGCGTCTTGGGGATAACAAGCAGTGACTGTGCGAACTCGCCGATCGCCAGCTGCTCGCGCGAGCCTACTGTGCCAGCAAACTCCTCGAGGTAGATGTGAAGCGCTGTCTCCACGGCACCACCGCCCGGCACGATCGTACCGCTCTCCAATGTTCTCTTAACGGCGCACAGCGAGTCGTGCACAGAGCGCTCCATCTCGTCGAGCGAGAAGTCGTTGGGACCACGCAGGATGATGGATGCCGAGGTCAGAGACTTGGTGCCCTTGACCAAGATGCACTCGTCGTCAGAGATGCGCTCCTGCACGACCTCCTCGGCGTGACCGAGGTACGCAGGCTCGAACTTCTCGTCACCGTTAAGGTCGGAAAGCGTGCTGAGAAGGGTGGCGCCTGTCGCCTTGGCGATACGTCGCAGGTCCTCCTTCTTGCACCGCCTCACCCCCATGGCACCACGCTCAACGAACATCTTCAGGACGAGGTCGTCGATACCCTTGGTTGTAAGAATGACGTTGGCACCGGCCTTCAGAATCATCTCCACCCTGTCGATAACCATACCAGCCTCGCGCGCGCGGATCTGCTCGAGCTGCTGAGGGTCATCAACGGTGATCTGGACGCCGAGCTTCATGCGCTCCTTCTGGAGGTTCATGTCAAGTACGGCGATCTTGGCGTCTTGTATTCTGGTGGGCATGGCCTGGGAGGCGACTGTGCAGTTGAGGGCGTAGCCCTTGATGAGGACGGACTCAAGAACGCCCTTGCCGTGTGCTTTGAGAATGTTGACAGCCTTGACGGGGTACTTGCTCTCGTTGCGGTTGTTGGTCGTCTTGACGGACTGCATGGCGTCAACGACCATGTTGGCGAAAAAGTCGGAATCGGCGCCGATGATCTTGCTGGACATGGACGTCTTGGCGATGCTGATGAGGGAGTCGCGTCCGAGGTTCTCGACCTTGGTGCTGATGTTCTCGTTCATGTACTTGACAGCCTCGCGCAGGGCGAGCCTGTAGCCCGTGATAATGGTCGTGGGGTGGATCTTGTTGTTCATGAGCTCGTTGCCCCTCCGCAGCAGCTCGGCAGCAATGAGCACGACCGACGTGGTTCCGTCGCCAACCTCCTTATCTTGTTGTTGCGCCAGGTCGACGAGGATCTTGCCGGCGGGGTGCTCGACATCGAGGAGGCTGAGGATGGTCGCGCCGTCGTTGGTCACGGTGACGTCCTAGAGAAGGTCAGCTATGGCTCAGGGTTCAGGGTCCCGGAGGTTGGTCAGCAGCGAGCAGGGGAAGGCATACACCAATATCGTCGACCATCATCTTGTCAAGGCCGCTGGGGCCGAAGGAGCTCTTGACGACATTCGCGATGGCCTGGGTCGCGAGGACTGAGTAGAGCTGTCAGCAAAAGGGTCAAAGGCAAGGGTGATGCAAGTCGCAGGCTCACCATTCTGATCTCTAATATCGCTGCCAGAGATCTTTTGGCCGCCAAGGAACAGAGTACCGCTCCCGGACTGCTGGAACATGGACGCCATCGTTGCAGGTGTGCAGTCGATCTGGTGATGGGTTTATCCGTTGGATGGCAGGCGTCTTTTATCGTCGAAAAGCAAGCTCGGATTTCGTGATGCCGGTGCTATGCTGATGCTGAAGAGGGGGGGGGGGGGGTCTTTCTCCTGGTCAATGTCGAATCTCTGTGCCTGGACGGCGATGGAAGCTCCTGGTGCCGCTACTGACTGTGTGCCGCCTGGCAGCAGCAACTTTTTTTCGGTTGGGCAGTTGTTCCTGGTCCCGGCGGGCTGTGGCTGATGCTTGTCTCTCACCGCCTTCCGATTGAGCAAGTCTGATTGGGCGATAAAGGTCAGCCACAGTACCCCTCAATGCAACACACAGCGGGCAGGCGCGACCAGGGCCCTGAATCATTTGGGCCAGGCCCTTTTCGTGTGCTCCTGCCGTGTTTCTGTTTCTGGTGCGGGGCAACTTTTATTGAGGGACCTTTCAATACAGCGGAGGGGCGAGGCACATCGTAGCAAACCTCCCGCAGCCCAAATCATTCCCTCTCTCCCATCGCGTGTCCTGCACCGGTGACTCAGTCCTCCCTTGGGCGTCCCTATCTTGCCGCTCCCTTCATTTTTATTTCTCCATCACCAACACTCGACAATCATCTCCATCATCACAATGGCCGATTCCGAGCAGAAGCCCCAGGAGCAGCAGGCTCAGGCCGCCCAGGGAGACCAGCCCGCCGCCCCCGCCGGCCCCTCCAAGAGCGCCCTCAAGAAGGCCGAGAAGCAAGCAAAGATGGCCGCCGATAAGGCAGCAAAGGCCGCCAAGCAGGCCTCCCTCCCTGTTGTCGGTGGCAAGAAGGCGGACGACATCATCGGTATCACCGTCTCCAAGAGCGAGGACTTCTCCGCCTGGTACCAGGAGGTTGTCCTCAAGGCCGAGATGGTCGAATACTACAACGAGATTGCCGGTTTCTTCATTCTGCGTCCCGCCTCCATGTACATCTGGAGCGCTATCCGCAAATGGTTCTCTGAGAAGATTGAACACATGGGTGTTGAGGAGACGAGCTTCCCCCTTTTCCTGTCGTCCAAGTCGCTGGAGAAGGAGAAGGACCACGTTGAGGGTTTCGCTCCTGAGCTGGCCTGGGTCACCAAGGCGTAAGATTTTCTATTGCTAGCGCATCTTCGTGGCTCTGCTAACAACTTTGCTCACAGTGGCGACAAGGACCTCGAGGTTCCCGTGGCCGTCCGCCCCACCTCCGAAGCCGTCATGTACCCTTATTACTCAAAGTGGATTCGAAGCCATCGCGACCTCCCTCTCCGACTGAACCAGTGGAACTCGGTCGTGCGATGGGAAGCCAAGCAGACCACGCCCTTCCTTCGCACGAGGGAGTTCCTGTGGCAGGAGGGCCACACTGCGCACCTCACCCAGGAGCTTGCCGGAAAGGAGGTTCTCGAGATTCTCGAACTCTACGCCGGCGTTTATGAGCAGTTGCTCGCTGTGCCCGTTGTGCGCGGCACCAAGACGGAGAACGAGAAGTTTGCAGGTGGGCTCTACACCACCACTGTTGAGGGCTACATCCCCTCCAATGGCCGCGGCATTCAGGGCGCGACGTCTCACTGCCTGGGCCAAAACTTCAGCAAGATGTTTGACATTACCGTTGAGGACCCCGTCAACAAGGGCAACCACATTCACGTCTGGCAGAACTCTTGGGGTCTGTCGACCCGTGTTATTGGTGTCATGGTCATGATCCACGGTGACGACAAGGGTCTCGTCCTGCCTCCTCGCATCGCCAAGATTCAGGCCATCGTCATCCCCGTCGGCATCACCGCCAAGCTGGCTGCCGAGGACCGTAAGAAGCTCGAGGATGGTGTCGAGGACATCCGCCACACCCTCAAGAAGGCAGGCATCCGCTCCGAGTCAGATCACCGCGAGGGCTACACGCCCGCCTGGAAGTTCAACGACTGGGAGCTTCGCGGCGTGCCCCTGCGTCTCGAGTACGGCCCCAAGGACGCCGCCAAGGAGCAAGTCAGCTACGCCCGTCGCGACACTGGCGAGAAGGGCCAGATCCCTATCGCCGACCTGGCCACCAAGGTCCCCGAGCTGCTCGAGACGATCCAGTCCGACCTCTACGCCAAGGCCGAGAAGTCCTTCCGAGAGCACCGCCTCAAGTTGACCAACTGGGACGAGGTTGTCCCCGCTCTCGACGCGAAGAACGTTGTTATTATCCCCTTCTGCCTCGACGGCAAGTGCGAGGATCGCATCAAGGAGATGACCACAAACTCGAGCCCTGAGAACGAGGCCCTTCCCGAGGGCAAGCGTGCCCCCACCATGGGCATGAAGAGTCTCTGCATTCCCTTTGAGCAGCCCGAGGGCCTTGTCGAGGGTGAGACCAAGTGCCTCAGCCCCGAGTGCTCCAGCCACGCCAAGAAGTGGGTCATGTTCGGCAGGAGCTACTAAGTGTGTACCGATGGCAATGCGGGTGAAGTTGATGACGGTATGGAGATGAAGAGGGTTATGGTGCATCGGGGATCTTTGGGAGTTCCGGGGATATCCATCACATGCGGCATGACTCGGATTATGAGACCACGATGGCGAGATTTGTTCATCCTCTGGCTGGAGGTGATAGGGGAGGGCATGTCATGAGATGTTGTTAGATGTTCATACGAGAAGCAAAATCCGTTCAAGACACTGATGGCAGACGCGAGATAGGCTGTTGCCGTGAAGCCGTAGCTCACATCCGCAGCACAGGTCATCATCACGTCAGTCTTGTCACATCAGACTCGATCACGCTCAACAAAAGTCTCTTGAAACTAATCCCATCCTTCATCTCAAATTGCTTCACCTCTCTTCATAGCAAAACCAGCCCGAAACTCACCCCCTTAAAGCCCAAGCGCAGAGTTGAAAGCCTGGGCAGCTTGGTCTCCCTCCAACTCACTCGCAGCAGCAGCACCATCCTCACAAGCAGCAACAGCAGCCTCGCCAGCACCACACCTCGAGCCCAGCTGTCCACAGATGAAGCTCGTGATGATATCGACATTGTTCGCGCTGCCGTGGTCAAAGTCGCCCGCGGGGCCGAAGCTCGCCTCCGCCCTGCCATCAAGGCCCTCGACGAACTGAATCCTAGGGTCGGCGCACGAGCCGAAATCGTTCTGGCGACGCACGAGGCGCTCAGCGCGCGCGAAGCGCATGCGGCCGTTGACGCCGCGGGTGACGGAGCGGGCGTTGCGGCGGACCTTGCGCAGGCGGGCAGCGGCCAGACAGGCGGTTTCCTGGGCGGAGCAGGCGGCTGTTCCCTCAGCGAGCTGGCCCGAGTTGGCGGCGTTGAAGCAGGCGTTGTTCTGGACGGCGCAGGAGCGGGAGAGGGCTGCGTTGGCGGTGGTGAAGGTCGCGTCGCCGACGGAAAAGGGGCGGTCGGCGTTGGCGGCGGAGGAGATGACGGCCGGAGGAGGGCCGCCGAGGGCGCCGGTGAAGGTCTGGACGTTGGTACCCGTTGCGGTGGCCGCTTCGTCACCGGCGGCGGCCTCCTCTTCTTCGGCGGGAGCGGCGGCGGCGGATTCCTCGGGGGCGGCGACGGCTTCCTCGGCGGGATCGGCGACGACCGTCTCGTTGGCGGGAGGGGTCACGACGCCGGCATCAGCACCGGCACCGGCACCAGCTCCGATGGCTTCACAGACTGGAGGCGTTAGCATGTTTGTGGCTATTGCACAAGCTTACGTCTACTCACTGGGAATAAGAGCCTCGTTCACGCCGCCGTCGGCAATGCCAGCGGCGCCGCCCTCAGCCAGGACCTCCGCAACCGCGGCGTCGATCTCCTCGGCCGTAGCGTCAGGCACAAGAAGGTTTTCAGTGAAGATGCAGCCGATGGGGTCAGTCTCATCGTTGCAAGTGAAGCCGGCAGCAGTAGGGTCACCGATCTAGAGTGTCGTTAGTCACTATGCCTAAGCACAACAAGGCGTCTCCGAAGCACTTACCTCGCCAGGAGGGAATGTTCCCGACTCAAGAGCAAGCTGAGGATCCGCCCCGATGAGCGCAAGCTGCTGCGCCAGAGCCAGCGTGATGGCCTTGTTTTCCTCGGCGGCACCCTCCGACGCGGGATCCTCCTGGTGCTGCGAGATGGCAGCGATCTCAGGGTTCTCGGCCGTCTCGTCGCACAGAGCGGTGCGCTCGCCGACAGAGAGACTGTTGCGCTCGAGGGCGCGGAAGATGAGGGCGTTGGCCATGCCGTCGATATCGCCGGCAGCTTTGGCACCCGTGAAGGCAGAGTCGGCGGTGACCTGATGCAGGCAGTCGAGGTTGGTGACGTCGCCGGCACCATCGGCGGCGGCGGCGGCGCCGAGGAAACCGAAGACGGCATCGACGATGTTGAAGGGGTTGTTTTGCTGGAGGAGCTCGTTGACGGCGATGAGGTACTTCTCGTGGGAGTGCTCCTGGGGGACCTCGGCGGAGGCGAGCCCGATGACGGCGGCCAGGACGGTGGTGTGTTGGTACTTCATGATGATGGCTGTAAAGTTGAACTTGGAAGTTTCTTGTCAAGGATTGGATTGTCAAATAAAAAAGACAAAAAAAAAAAAAGGGCCGGCCCAGTGGTTTGGAAAGAGTGAAGATCGTGGGACGAAGAGAAGAGAAGCAAAAAGGAGGCTCACAGAACCGTAGAAAGAAGGAATAGGTCAGAAGAAGACTGTGTTGAGCTGATGAGGAACCAGAACTCTCCCAGTACTGGCGCAGAAGAGGCCATATTATATGCGCATGAACAACTACGAAAGATGGGATGGCAGAACCCGACTTTGATGTAACGCTTGGCCTTCGTCTCAACGTACATGCTGTCTACGGGGGCTCGTAGACGGCGCAAGCACTCGCTTGCGGCGCCGATATGTCGATCTTCAGCATGTTGGGGAGAGAAGTTGGATGAAGTCGTTTGAGCCGAGCTTATGGGGGAGTTGTCGGTAGCAACGAGATCCGAGAGCGGGTTTCCCCTGTCAGGAGTTATGTGCAATGCTACCATCAGCGGAATAGAAAGTCTTGGCTGAGACTACCCGCCCGGTTTGCGCGGTCTGGCAGGGTGTGGACCGAAAGTCCACCGCTGACGAATATGGGAAACAGTAATAAGAGTCAATAATCAAGAAAAGAGTAAATGTGACAACCTTGACGTTTGTAGAAGAAAGGCGAAGGTATCGTGAAGTCGACGCGAAGCTGCAGTGAAGATGCATCACTGCAGTGTTGCATTGAAGCGATCCATGAGTCAAACAGCCGCCCATCTAAACTCTCTTTACACAGCAGTCGACCTCAGAAATCGACTTCAGACTCGATCAAAATAGATCTGACAGGCGGACGACATGGCTCACCCTGCCAAGCCTGCCCACCGCTCACCCAACCCCCAGAAAAGCTCGTGGACGATCAAGAGGAAAATCAGACGACACCTGGCGCATCAAACGTCTCAAACGCAGGAACATTGGCGATTGGCTCTCAGACACCAATGTGGCCTGACAAGACAGGGGTCCCCCGACATCATGGGCGAACGAGGACCATGCTTACCACGCTCTCAGCAATGAGCGTGAACTTATTGTTGGTGATAGCATTGCTTACTGTTTCATCCAATGCATGTTCCTTCGTCATGATCTTTTTTTGCGACAAGGGCGAGTTGATGCGAAACCTATCTGGTTCGGCCTCAGCCAGATTTCAGTCGTGCGTGGTAAGGCTATTTTGCGGAGAGATCTGTCCTGTGAGGCGTGTTTTATGCACTCGCCCGCCCTTTGGCACAGTGGGTTCTGTGCCCTGTATTTCTTGCTAGAAGCCAGTCGTCCGCGCAGAGTATCAAAGGTGAAGGTCGAGTCGGACTAGGCCACCGTCATGTAGAGCCTCGCCCCCGTTGCCCGCATGACGAGAGTCGACCTCTACAGGCTGGTCGCCAAAGTCACCTCTGTAGGCAAAGTGGTCGAAGCCGCCCTTACCATAGCAGTCTCGGCATTCCGATCGCTTTCGTGTCGGACCGGCTCTGCGTGATGACCTTCAGATGCACGGAAGCGCTCGTCATGTCATGATCGAGCACGGCCACGGCTGATAAGTCGTTGATGGCATCGAGGGCAAAGGCGACGAGACATATTTCTCAGTAAGTGCCAGGCAAGAGCCACTGTTACTGAGGCTCGATGTATGAGCCATCACTGAAGTCAAACAACCAGACAGCGATAGTGGTTTAGCTGCCTGCTTTACAAAGGAGGTTGTTGACTTCAAAGTTGCTGGTGCCATGATCGTCCCCCTTTCCGAATGCGCCGTCACAGATCTGCCAGCCCTGAGACTCTCGTGTAGACACGGCGCCGTATCGCCTTTGCCCTTTGGCTGACCTCGACGCCGTCGACCCAAGACGTGAAAGGCGCTGTCGACACCCACGAAGCGCAGGTAGGTAAACCAGTTGATTTTCACCAGCTCAGGCCGCTGGCGTGGTCAAGGTGTCCCATTAAGCGCGAGATAGAGAGCTTCCGGCGGCGCCATGTGGAACGGATAATCGACGTTTGGGTTCGGGTCCTGGCCGCAGCCTTGGAGCTGGAACATGCCAAGACCTGGATGTCGTCCCATTTCAGGGAGCAAGGAACACCTGGGGAGTCCACGTGCCAGTCTGGCGCCTCAAATGGTGAGGCAGTACGTTCTCCGGTCAGCACCTGGAAAGAGTTACTCCTTCCCTCTGTCACATAGCTCTCATCGCACCAGGGCCAAGGCAATGACTGATTGCTTTTTCAAAGTGATATTCTTAAATTTCCATTCAATTCTGCCCGAGCTTACTATCGGCCTCGTCCTCTTCTAACACATGCGACTTGCACAGGACAATCATCGTCTCCGCTGGTGTGAGAAACGGGGTAGGAAGTAGGCCCAGATCGGGTTATCAGCAGACAGGATGATCGCGGCATGATGAGCCGTTTCATCGCCATTTAGCAATTGGGTGGTGAACAGATCGCCCTTGTCGTCGAAATCCTTCTCCTCCACAGTCATGATCCCTGTACAAGTGACCTTTGGCCTCTCGTACTTTAGGGTTGCCTGATATCCATATCCAGCACAGAAGAACGTGCCGTCGGGAAGTCGAATGATCATGCCGGCTGCCGACGACGGCCTTCCGAATACCACCTGTCGCTCGACAATAACAATGTAGTCACCCAGTTGCTTGACCCAGGTTCTGTCGCCGCCCTTGTCCACGTCGACGAAGTAGAAGCCGAACAAGTCGCCTGGACGCTCGCCCTGAGCTTCGAGGATATGGCTGCTCAGTTTGGTGAGGAGCCCGTAGTGTAGGGGAAAGGGACATTCTTCGATTGAGAGAGAATCAATACCAAACGGTGCCGTGCCTATAGCAAGGTGGTTCGCGAGGGCGGACCAGATGCTTAGGGTTATCGTCAAGTTTGAAATTGTCAACAGGGCGAGATCATTGGAAAGCGTCAAGAGCCTCGCGAAAACGCTACCTGGTGTCAGTCTGATACTCTGGCTAGAATACGACGGCGGAGTCTTGAGGTGGTACTTTCAGCGGAACCATCACTCGCAGTCTCTGGCAAGGAAGGGCATCCAGCACTTCGATTTCGGGACTTCCAGGCCACCTTGCCAGACGGGAGGAAATGCTTATCATAGTCAGCTGGAGATACTCATTAGGGTAGTGTATACGCTTTCTATGTCTCAAGGACTGTTCTACGTGCATGGATCTACAGCTACATTCGAGATAGGCTTTGGGTTCCCGAACTCTTAGATTCTTTTCAGACAAAGGATTGTGGATAGTGGTAAAGTGCTGCGTATCCTTAGAGACGTTCCTGCATGAAGAAAGACAGAAGACCTGCTGAACTACGGAAGCACACATGATGGAGTCATGATACATGCTCTGGGACTGCCGTACCTAGAGTCAGCATTTGATGAAGACGGCGAGGATGAACCTCACGACCGCTTCCATAAAGTGTCGAAGTAGGGAGGGCGAAAGCCCTCTGTTTTGGACCCAGGTGACATGTCTCTCTGCAGGAGATGTCTTCTTAGGGAGGACAGAGTTTCATAGACGCCCGTGACTCTCCCGCACCTGATCGGGGTATCTGCTACCTTAGAAATTCATCACTGTAGAGGCCACCTGGCGGCCAATTTGACACGCGATCCTGTGATACTGGGTCTTAAAGTGAGGGGTGAAGAGTTTCTGAATTCTTTCCCCTGGTCGTACCGAGAAGCTAGGTCTGTCTAATCAGTGGCCCTGATCAATGCCGACTGTGGACGCTCTCTCGCCATGGCCGGTTTCAATATCTTGGGCCGCTGAGGTGGAATGCACCCCATCAGAGGCTCAATAGTAAATGTCATCAGTCCATCGTTGGATGCACAGTTTTGAAACTTCAGCGGCCCTCGTTATCATGATGAGAGCTAACACTGATCCGCACGCTCTCATGACTCGTGCGCTCACTGGATAAACATCACTGGTCAAGTCAAACATCACTGAATACGACTGAGCTTGGGGTGACCCAGCACTTGTCTACCGTGTTCCCACACCTTACCTGAAGGTACCTTAGTCAACGGATTCAATACTTGAAATGAAGGCGGCGGAGGGACAGATGAAGCGAGGCTACTGCCTTCGCCTTTGCATATTAAATACGCAATCCTTCCCCTCGCCTCCCTCATCCCAGGAAGTCCAGCCAATCTTACGGTATCGATGAATGTCTTTTCGTCCCGATCCTATCCTTAAAGGCCCCTGCTCAGGCCTTGAACCTATCACCAGGTCCTGCGCGAAGGCAGATCACGGACCCCGATGTCTTGGTGAGGGAGCCTGATATCGCTGACAGCAATGCTGAACCTTCTATGCTCGGTGTCGACGTTCCGGAGCCTCAAAGTGTCACGGCCAGATTCATCCACAGATAGGCCGTCACGTCGAAAACTCCTGTGCCCGGTTGTATAAAATGCGTTTTGAGGAGCAGCTACTCGGTACATACCGGCCCAAATACAGTTCGTCCTTGTTGTCTTCCATAGGATTGTTGACCATGATGTATTGATAAAAGGGCCGGTAAACAATCGCATTCGATGCTGTTCGAGGCGTTGACGGCGCAAAAGATGGCTGCTGTGCAAGAGAGAGCTTGAATTCGCAGCTTCAGGGTCATAGACGGTGCGTCGAACATGCAAGTGTCGCCAATCTCGATGTCGTGTGCTGTCGGATTGATGTGTTGTCGCCGCCATATCGAAAAAGTCGCAGTCGTCGTTGATCCACCAATTTCTGTATCCCAAGTCAATAACTCGCATCCCAGGCTCACACTTCCAAGGACCGCAAAATAGGTGTTTCGAGGCTCTCATTGTTCCCGGACGCTCGACTGATTATACAACGACATGACAAAGGTGCATGCCCGGGCCATTGTCTAGGAAAAACGCAGTCTCTCCTTCTTCCTCTCACTCTCCGATTCTCTTCCTCCACTTCTGTTTCCCGCGCCGCCGGCAAATGATCGAAAAGAATCTATACGTCGTGGTGTTGTATTTTCCGGTCTTCGTCCGCCGTTTCTCCGAGGATATTCGTACAAAAGGACGTGCGCCGCTGCCCGCTGCCGCTTTCCTCCGCTCCAATGTTCCGACAGGTCGCGTCTTAACCGATGACCAGCTTGCCCTCCTCGGGGAAGTCGTATTCGGGGACCTCGAGGTTGAGAGGGGCGGGGCCCTTGCGGATACGGCCCGAGATGTCGTAGTGGGAGCCGTGGCAGGGGCAGAACCAACCGCCGTAGTCGCCGGCCTCGCCGATGGGGACACAACCCAAGTGGGTGCAGACACCTGGAAGGAGAAAAAGGTCAGTGGGCGCGCTCACGGGGGAGCAATGGTAAACACAGAATTCGTCGGGAGCGGGAGAGAAAACGAATAACACATGTCACGACGTCGGGAGGAGAAACGTACCAAGCATGACGAGCCACTCAGGCTGCTTGACACGGTCGCTGTCGTTCTGGGGATCACGTAGGGAGGCAACGTTGATCTTGTTGGCCTCGTCAATCTCGGCCTGGGTACGGTGGCGAACGAAGACGGGCTTTCCTCTCCACTTGATGACGACCTGTTTTGCTGCTTGTCAGTGATCATGTTCGTTTCTGGAAGTTGATTCTCAGAGTAGACGCACGTTCTTGCCCTCGGGGATGGCGCTCAGGTCGACCTCGACCTTGGCCATGGCCAAGACGTCGGCAGAGGCGGACATGTTGACGAGGAACTCTGCATCGTCGTCAGCAATCGAACTTGTCCCAACCATCGAAACCCCATTGAATCCCTTCACATCATCCTCCTCTTGCTTCTCCCAATGCCCAATGGCACGATGTTCCTCTGGTTCCAATCCTGTCGGGGTGACGTACCCTGAACGGTAGACTTGGCACCCGCGGCCGTGATCGCGCCCATGGTGCCGACCATGAAGTAGGAAAACAGGTGGTTCTTGGCGCCGCTGCCCTTGCTCATGTACTTGGTGAAGTCGGGGATGTCATCGCCCTTCTGCGCACCCTTGAAGGGGCTCGAGTAGCTGTGGGGGGTGTAGTCGGCGCGGGCAGCCGTCGTGCTCAGCGCCCGGGTGGGAGCCGCCGCGGACCGCGAAAGCTGGCGCAGGCAGGTGCGGGAAGCGTTTGCGAGGGGCGCCATCGTGACGGTTCGAGGTCAATTGGGGGTTCTCGGGGGTGGAGTGGCGTGGAGGTTGATGGGCAGATTCAAGGGCGAGAAGCGCTCTTTTTTTCCTAGAGGTGGTTCGTGATGATGGTGGTTTGAGGATTGCCGAAGCTTTCGGTGTGTGCCTGAGGCACAGGCTATGAAATTGACGACCTCTGATTGGATGTGTGATGACCTGATACCCGGGCGTTTCCGGGGACCCGCCTGCTGCATCAGCCTGATTGATCAACACACTATGCGTATATTCGGTATCTATTGTTCAAAAGATCGCGTTCTCGATAGCTGCATGGATCACGAACAAGGTACCTACCATGAGGAGGCTACCAGAAGAGGGAGCATCAAGCAAGTGTCACCACAAGCCGGTTCATCATGAGCTATATATCGTACAATCATCATCTAATGCATCCTTCTCAGTTCTTCAACCATATTCCGCATGGCCTCGACCGAAGGCCCCAGACCCTCCACGACAGCCTCCTGCCTTATCTCATCCAAGTCTAAGAACCGCTCAATCAGCTCTCCATCTACGAACCGGAACGGCGCTTCTGCCGCCCTCTTCGCGTTTCTAAATCCTCTCCAGTGGCTGAAGGAAGGGCCATCGGAGTCTTCTGGCGCTGCCTGGCCAAGGTATCGCACAATGCCAGCCAGTCGTTCCTGGAAGGGTAGTAGGATGCTCTGATACTCGGCGCTGATATTGGCAAGAACGTAGAGAGAACCCTCGACCTGTGTTTTAATCAGTATATGCGTCCTAATCATCACTGAACGATCGCTTACCGTTGCAAGGAATGCCTTGGGGACGATGATGTCGCTCTCCGCCGCCGCGATCTGCAGCGGCCGGATCTTGTTCACCTGCTCACCCAAGTGCATCTCGCTCGTCATGCGCATCTGCTTCTGGTCATGCTCCGTCGGCGCGTCCGGTTGCCGCTCCAGAACCATCAGGTTGCCCTGCGCGTCCGCCTCTAGCCAGGATTCCCCTCCCAGGCTGCACACTGATGTCGCCCATATGTATTCGAAATGCCGTGCTCTCTCTATCAGCTTGGCCTTGCGGCCGTCTTTCGCCGGGGCAAACTCAACCAGGGTCATGGACTGCATCAGGTCTGCCACTCCGATCATGTTGCCGGATATGTCAAGATCTACAGGAAATGTCGAAGGTCGGAATGTCGCCAACTTTTCGAGCTTGCCAGATGTCGTAGAGTCTTCCACGTAGTCGTAGACCACGACAGTCTTGCTCAAACCTGCTACCACCTTGTCTTCCATGACACCTAGGCATCGACAAGCGCCCTTGAGCTCGTGACTAACGATGAGGTACGGATCCTTGTCAGAGTCCACACCGAGCACCAAGATCCGTCCCTTCACATCACCGCTATCGTTGACATCAGGGTCCGCAAGGTAACTGGTGCCAACAATGAATCTCTCGGCGGGCTGTCCAGTGCTGTCGATGAGCTCGGCACGAATGACCGCCTCAACCAACTCGACGGAAGCGTCCCCGCCGAGGGCAAAGGGCTTGCCGACTTTGCCAAGCACAATCTCGTCCACGAGTTGGAAGGCACTCGAGACGACCTCCTCATCGTGCACGAGCTCCTTTCGGATGGTGCCAACACCAAAAGCCTTCAGCGCCGGAGAGTACGCCACCCGCCGCACAGTCTCGCCGATATGAAGAGGGTTGACGTGGGTCCGGCGCTCAGTGTCCACGTTGGCGATGCGGACGTTCTTGTCGGTAGCCAGGAAGATGGCGTCAGGGAAGCCCTCCGAGTCAAATGGCGCGATGTAGGTCACATTTTCTGCGGTGGCAGCAGAATAGATTATGCGACCTTCGGAGCTGTAGATCAAGCTTGAGTGTTCGGTGGTTGCGAACACATTGCTCTGGCCAGGGGCACCTGGGCGCGGCAGCACGTGCAGCCCTGCCTCTTTGCTTCCCAACGTGACGCTTTTCCTCCCTGTCAGAGAGAAATCTTCTTTTGAAACATTGATGGAAACCACCTGGCCGTCCTCGAGAGAGACGAAGAGCGTGGGGCCTGCCAGCTGCGGTGGGTGAAGCTGAACAAGAGCAAGATCTCTGGGAACGGAGATGTTCTCGTCGTTCTGCTTGATAGTCTCACCATGGAGCGCTTCCAGCGTCCCAAGGTTGATGACAGACACGGAGCCTGTCGACCAGAAGCCGATGGCACCGACATCAGGGAAGTCTCGGGATGCGTGAATACATGAGATCTGGCCACTGTCGCTCCCAATACCGCTCCCCAGTACTTGCTCCCGAACATCAAAGTTTTGAGTCAAGTTGAGGGACACGAGCGTGCTTCCACCAACTGACAAAAGCGCATACTTGTCGTTGACGGATGCGTTTACGATGACTCCTGCGTTCGACGGTATCCACGAATTGATCGTGACGCCGCTTTCCGAATCTAGAAGGAGTGCTGATGAAGATGTTATTTGCAAGGTGTGACCGTTGGGTAATGAGGCTGCGACCAAGGTGGGCTGGTCCAGTGTGAGGCCTTGAAAATCAGCCAGTTCCTCAACGCCGCCGTCGGTATCAAACTTGAAGATTCTTGTCTCCGTGACGAAGGACACAACAAGCGTATCGACCTTTTCAGATCCGTAGGATTTGAGGGAGAACAGGCCACGGACGTCCTCTATGTCGTCCAATAATCCAATGTCCTCTAAACCGACACTGCTCCGAATACTCCTGAGGCTGCCGTTGTGGTGCACACCGCAGCCCGCCACTATGCGGGCCTGTCCGGACGAGAAGGCGTTTCCAACGTCGCTGTCGCCGGCGTTGCCCAGATCCATAATGGAAAAGTCCAGGATGGGGGCGATATTTGGTATCGTTTGTATCAGCTGTATTGTATGGGCGCCCAGGTCGAGCGTGAAAAGCTGAGAATCTCCGTGATGGGAGCCCAAGAACAGGATCTCGTTGCCCACATATACGAGGCATGAAGCTCTTGAAGTCTTTCCGATAGCCTTGAGCGACAGCCCCGTGACAATCACGCCATCGACCTCGAGTGTCAACAAATGTAGGTTTCCGTAGTCGTCGGCGAGTATGTAGCGTGTCACATCGTACTTGACCCAGGAGACGAATATCCTGGGCTCGTCGAGAGCCTTGCTTATCTTGACTTTCGTCAGGGTATCAACATAGATCAATATTGTCTCACCAGCGACAATCAGCCCTCCAAGCTGAGCACTGGCGTTCGTCGTGTCGCGACGGTGGTACCGCTTCACCTCGGACTCGACAATGGATACAGGGATGAGTATCCTGGCGAAAGGATCGGGTATCTCAAGCTCGAGCTCCCTATTCTTCAACGGGTCAAACTTGGACACATTGATGTTCCCGTCCTCCATGAGCCGGTAGACTGCCAAATGCGCATCCTCCCTGTCGATGGAGTTTTGGTAGAGAAAGGCGATGGTGGGGTGTCCCGTCTCCGTGGGTACAAACGTGCTTGCCTTCATGAACAGCTCCGAGAGGCGAACTTGAGACCAGTCCTTATCGAGCTTGAAGTTGGCACCCTTGCGCGTGCCCAGCTGCAAGATGTTCATGACGCCCTCCCACAGGTGCATGGCGATGAACCTGCCGCCGGGGTCGACGAGGCACTTGTCCTGGCTCTGGGCCTCACGCATGTGCGGCTCGGCAATGTCCTCGACGATCTGCTCTGTGACGAGCTTGCCCTGGGCGGTGTCCCATCGTGCGGTGAAGTAGTGGAACTGGTCGGTGCCTACGAAGAGGATGTCGCTTTCGGATCCTTTCGGACGGAGGGTTTGGAGGAGTGTTATCGTTCCGCAGACGACGGCCGAGCTCAACAGAGTCAGGCTTTCGGAGGTGGCACGCGAAATCTCAAGCCGGTTGACCTTGCTGTGGCGTGTCGTAGATTAGCAATCCAGGCAGGCCGAGGAGAGGAGGAGGGGCGCTGGAGGGGCGCAACGCACGCAGTAACCAGCACAGCTTCGCCCGGCCAAAGACAGGTAGAGATGGCCAGACGAATACTACTGGGCCGATGAATGGGG
Source organism: Verticillium nubilum (assembly GCA_002851675.1). Lineage (NCBI taxonomy): Eukaryota > Fungi > Ascomycota > Sordariomycetes > Glomerellales > Plectosphaerellaceae > Verticillium > Verticillium nubilum. The sequence goes on from NMXI01000103.1 coordinate 40,717, forward strand.
ACAATGTACGACATATTGTCAGATGGGCTGGATTGATATTGCGAAAGAGATGTCTCTGGTCCCAAAGAATTGGGCCATCGACATTGATGGGAATGGGGAGGAAAGAGCTTGGGTCGGATTTAGGGATCAGAGCTCCGGCAACAAGTGCTGAGATCATCACCAGCGGCCAGGTGCTGGCGCAATCGATAGTGGGGGGTGCACGGACCATCGGCAGCGAGACCCCGAGGCAGGCGGCCGTGGCTTTCGTCACTCGCCCTCGCCGTCATGTTCTTCTGGTGGTTGAACGACGTTATATCTGTGAGCTCGATTCAAAGTGGAAGCAATTTATCCAGGGAAGTCAATTCCACGTCGTTAACAGATTCGTAGCCTCCAAGCTCTATCTAATGGTACAGCAAGATAATGCACGTAAGATCTGCCTACAGCAGCTTCGTGTGACCTCTGAACACTCTGAGGCAAAGGGGCTGAATTATGTGTGCCCTACCTACCTGGCCTACCTACCAGGTAGGTAGTTATCTACCTTGCTTCACCAAGGCAGGTATGGAGACAGTGCAGGATCAATCAAGCCACAGTTGCTTCAACTGAAGAAGGCATGTAGATAATCAGTGGACATTATCATCTAATTCGTTCCCTTTTTACCACATGCCCAAGACCTCGAGTACCTTCTTGACTGAGAATGCCAATCAAAACTCACTCAAGTTTTGTGTAAGGTACTGACTGACATACATCAGACGGATTCCCTATTGTTGCTGAATAATTAAGGGATCATCTTTCACAAATATTGGCCTCACCTCTCAAGCCTTCGCCGGCCTCACCATGCCCCAAGCTCGGTAAAGCCTCTCATGTCCAAACTTCGCCAAGCTCACCTCCAACGGTTCAACATCCTGGTAGCCAACCTTCGCGTACAGTTCATGCCCCGCCTCTGAGGACTCGAGAAACACAGATAAACCAAGTTGATCCGCCTCCTCGGCGACCCTACTCAGCAGCAGTCTTCCGGCGCCGCGCCCTTGATGCTTCGGATCTGTTACCAAGAGGTGCAAGTCTGTCACCGAGTCAGCAGAACTCCTTTAGACCAATCAATCACGAAGATACTCACAAATACACTTCATTCCCTCCCTATTCTTCCTCAAACCATCAATTCCGCCGAACATCATCTTCGCCGCCTCAACATTTATACCCGGCCCGAACTGCCTCTCCTTCGGTGCCGGCATGCCTTCGGCAAAAACCACCCACGTCCCCCAAGCCACCACCGCGTCCGGTCCCTCGAGTTCCGTGTCCACCGCCGCGACGAGGCGCGTGTTCGGCTCGCTTGTCAGTGCATCCGATAGCTCTTTGGCGCGGCGTCCGTCGCCGCCGGGTGGGAAGGGCCCCGGGTAGACGATGGGCTTGGTGTGGCTCTCGGCAAAGGCGGCTCCCTCGACGACGCCGCAGCGCTTGAGGGCCTCGAAGTCTGAGGCGTCGATTGGGCGGAGCTCGATCGGCATTTTGGCGTTGCAGGGTTTTACTTCAGCAACATGAGTGGGAATGAGTACTGGTGAAGACGTTCACGCTGGGACGGAGCTGGTTTTGACCAAGACACGGAGGTTGGACGGAGCGGGGGCCGGTGAGGCGCTCCAGTTACATCGGGTTCGGTGAATGACTCACGGCCAAATCGCATGTGCGGGGTTCGGACAACGGAGATCAGGCAGCGATGCAAAGATGGCGATGGAGAGTCGAAGGATCACACATATTTCTCGTGGTAATAACCTGAAGAGGAAGGTGTGAAGGTCTTGCGATCCTCTTCGATGCCATGCTCGACTCACACGATTTTCTCACACCACGTGAGGGAGGATCACGATCGCTCCATCAGAATTGCAATACCCCTCTACATTTATTTCGACTATGCGGTGTTTCCTCTATTCCTTATACCTATGCTCGCAAGATATGGCACCTCAGTAGAATTGCCCCCTCGGCATGTTAGGCCCAAAGTCAATAGAGGTCAGCGACACATCCCGAACGAACTGAGGATCAAAGTTCTTCAAGCAATAGTCGACCATCATGTCAATACCTGCGAACGATCAGCGGAAACATCAAAATTGAACAATGCACCATATGACTTACCAGCGCCAGCACCACCAGCTGTCCAAACCTCCCCCTTGCCCTCGCCCTCATAAGCCTTGTCCTGCACCACCCACCGCTGCTCAACCCACTCCACCTCGGGGTACATCTGCTTCGCACCAGCCAGAAACACACGGTTCGTCGTAGCCTTCTTCCCATTCAGCGCACCACTGCTAGCAAGCCACATGGACCCCGTGCACGTCGTCATCCAAACCCTCGTCCTGGGAAAGGCCTCCTTCATGAACCTATCCGCTGCAGCTGGCCGATGAGAAGGGAACGGCCCGCCCGTGATGACGATATCAAGATCACGCGGGCATTCGTCGTACGTGACGTTCGGAAGCCAGCGCAGCGATAGCGTCGTGGGCGCCGGGTCGAGCGTCGTGGCCATGTAGAAGAATTCAATGTTGATCATGTCGTCAGCGTACTTGGAGATGGCCTCGACCGGGACGCCGGAGGCGGCCATCTCTGCGGCCATCTCAGGCGTTGGAGCAGAAAGGTTGTTCAAGATGTCGATGCCTATGATGTCGGCGAGTTGGATGTTTTCCATCATGACGCCGACGCGGAGTAGCTTTCTGGGGGATGGGGTGGCCATGGTGAGAATGAATTGGTTGATGATGTGCTTGGAGCTTGAATGCAATATCGTCGGTTTCTTCAATTAGGTGATGATCGCGAATCCTCGGCTTATATATCATTTACTCTCCCAGACGATCCTTCGACTTCAACCCCCGAGCCGAAAGGCTTCGGATGTACTGTATCACAACCAACATGTTAGCCGCGCGAGGTTGCCGCTGTTTTGGTGGGACGGAGGACTGTTAATGGACATCGGAGTCTGGTTCTGACGCGTCCAACATTGAAGCCGGCCCTTCCAAGCGTTGGCCATTGTTTCACTGACCCGAATTGGGAGCATTTCAGCACTAAGCTCCGATGCAGCTCGGCGTCAAGGCTTGGACACGCTATAGGCCATTGCAGACGCCCTGAATAATCCTCTCCCGATCGAGATGCTCCGCTGATGCTGATGCCAAGAGTGCCTGGGAGCAATTGTGCACCAAACTGTCATCTGACAGCCATCAGACAGCCTCCTCTCTTTCCAGCGCATACCTTACTCACATACCCACAAGATCACCTGCACAGACAGTAAGCTGAAAGTTTTGGATTCAGAATGCTACATCTATCTAAAAGCGAGTCGAAAAGCTGACAATCAGACTTGGGCGATAACAGCCTGCATGTAAGGACATAACCCTTCAAGACAGCGTAGTGTCCTCAGTCGTGCCGTTGATACCGGCAGCCAGTTTCTCATCCAGCTCCGTAACAACACCGCTATCAACCGGCTTGCCCAAGTTCTCCGACACAGGCCTGATGATATCACACCTCAGGTTCTGAGCCGAGCTCATCCTCTCCATGTGCGTGTTGTTCGTCTGCACAAAAAGCCTCTCGCGCCCCTCAACAGTAAAGGGTTCCCACTCGGCGGCGCCCTCCTCGCGATCGCTGTTGGGGTCGAGGTTCCGCACGAAAGAGATCCAGTATTTCCTAAACTGCGAGATGATAGGCGCGTTGCTCGTAAAGTACGAGGCGGGTGCGCCGCCGTCGGTGCGGCTGGGGCCCCAGAAGGCGTACGTGTTGACGGTGTGATAGGCGCCGAAGCCGTCGGCCTCGAACTTGGGGTCGAGGACGGCGTACTTGTAGTTGTAGGTCCTGGCCTCGTCGCGCGCGAGGTAGTTCTGGACATTGCGGATGATGCAGTGGTTGCCAATGTCGCCGATGGCGTTGGCAGCCTGGCGCCACTTGACGCCCGAGGCCGGGAAGACGGGCTGCGGGACGTCGATGTAGAGGTCGTCGATGATGGCGAGGGAGTTGTCAGACAGCGAGGGGTCGTTGCCCTTGATGAAACCCAGGGCTTCTTCCGTCGTGTTGGTGGACTGCGGCGCCGAGTACATGGTGCCCTCGTTGGCGCAGGAGCCCCAGATGGTCGGGACCTTGGTGTACTTGCCGGTGCGGAAGAGGTTGACCATGCTGTCGGCGAATAGCTCCCCGTCGATGCCGGGGTTGAACCAGCAGCTGGACGACCGGACGGCAGACTGGTTCAGGGCGCGCAGGCAGGAGAGCGAGTCGGCCGAGTCGGCGCACCCCTTCTCCTTGGCAAGACAATCGTATTGTCCCTGTCCCTGGTCCATCGTCCGCATCGTGACCCAGCCACCCGACTCGACGATGCCTCCAGCAAAGGGCTTCTTCTTGCCCGTGTTCGCAGCCATCAGAAGGCCGACCGCCGAGCCGCCGGCGCTGACGCCGTCGAGGACAACCTGATTGGGGTTGCCGCCAAAGTGCCGAATGTTCTTCTGCACCCACTCCAGGGCCTTGAACATATCCTTGATGCCGGCGTTGAGGGCGCCGCCCGCGCGGACCTCCTCGCTCTGCAGGAAACCGTACATGCCAACACGGTAGTTGATCTGCACAACCACAACGTTTCCATCGGCTGCGATCTCGCTGGCGTCCCAGTTGGCGTTCGAGTTGGAGCCGAAACCGCCGCCCTGGAGGAAGAAGACGACGGGCAGCTTCGAGTTTCTCGTAGCCTTGGAGGGGGCTGTAACGCTGAGGTACAGACAGTCCTCGTCGACCGTGAAGCGGTCATAGGTGCCGCTGACGGTCCAGTCACCAGGCTGCTGAGGGGGGCAGATGGGACCATGGGTCGTCGCGTTGACGGTTCCCTTCTGGATGGGGTTGGCTGGGGCAGCGAAGCGAAGCTTTCCGACGGGAGGAGCGGCGAACTGGATGCCCCTCCAACTCGTGACGTCCAGCGCCTTGTTCGTCACATTTCCTTGGAACTTGGCGTACCCGACGTCAACAAGGGGCTTGACGGCTTGGACGTCTGGAACGAAAAGGCTCGCAGCGGCCAGCACAGAAGTGAGATGAGATGTTACCCTCATAATGGTCTGGTCGAGTATTGATGCAAGTGAACGGATGATCGAATGAGTGAATGAATAAATGAACGAACTGGGTTGGAATCAACTCAATAAGAAAGAAAGGAAAATCTCAAGTGAGATCAGATGAACAAAACCGCGAAGGAAGGATGAAGCGTGGTGATCTTGCTTGACTGTCATCGGAGCCCATCTTCCGCACTTTATGTTCACGACTTCTGCCGCTGCAACCAAAGCCAGTACGACAGTAGAAGATCCCATTTTCCCCTATCTCTATTAAAGTTCCAAGCTACAATGGTGGGGTTCTCGGCTTTACCACCCATCACCCATGTTGCTATACTTATCAGGTTAGCGCCTTTGCCGCTCTTGCTGAGGCTCGGCTCAGTCCAAGCTCAGCCACGCCTCAGTCGACGCGAAGTTATGCATGCAAGCTGAGCTGTGCACAAAGGGCAAATATTGAAACGGCCACATTGGAAAACGGTAGTCATGTTCCGTATTGAGGAGGACTGAAGCCAACTCTTTGCTTGATTGACTGTGGCGCCCAGCGCAACAGCTAAGTCAATACTTCATGATCTGTTGCCTCTCAACCAAGGATGTAAGTAACCTTGCAGGGCGGTCAGTCGTTCCTCAGGAAGCCAGGAGAGAAAGCCCCGTATGAAGTTTAAGAAGTTGTCCTTGTCTTCTCCTGCCAAATTTCTTGACAGAGATTCGAAACTTGCTGTGGAAGGCAGTGGGACAAGACCTTTCCATCGGCCTATAAAATAGAAACATGATTAGCACTGGTATTGGTTTCAGGGTAAGTTTCCGGTACTGCTGCGTACCGTCTTCATCCCAATATTTGTTTGTCTCCTTGCTCCTCTCTAAGAATTCGGTTGGCGGCGGACCAAGGAGGGCAGTCATAGCGGCAAGATGATGGGCATTGTTCTGCTCCTCGGAATTCTGGTCGTAAATACGGAAGAGAGGTTCTTGTTCCAGAAGATCCCAGGCCTAGAGGTGTAAAAGTGTTAGACCAGAGATGCGCAGGAAGAATGTACATGGCCAGAGGCCCTGGGTTCTATACCAAGAGCCCTGCACTCCAGGCATCCACGGCATAGCCCCATGGCATGTTAAGGATAACCTCGGGAGCTCGATATGGCACCGGCATAGCGTTGCCAAAGTGCTCGCTGCCGATTCGAGCTTGACCCAAATCGCAGATGGTAAGCCGGCCGGCGCCCCCCAAGACATATTGAGATACATAAATGATTGTATCACCAATCTCCTTTCGTGGTGACGGCCTGTGAATTTCGTTATCCTCTACTGTGGAAAGAATTGAATCGTCCGTAAAAGCAATAAGTAGATTGTCCGAATGAAGGTCTAATTATTTGCTAGTTAGACGAGAATGCTTGAGCGACACTCCTAGACACTTACCGGTATGAACCACGTTTGCCTCGTGGAGGAAGGCGAGCCCGAGAAGCGCCTGGTCGAGAGCGCTCATGACGAGATTCTTCTGAAAAACATCATCCTTCTGCATCTCTTGTAAAGATCTCAAACTCATCCCCAGAGGCGTCATGACACAAACATCATGTTCGCCGTTAGGGCCTTTCAACTTGAATTCATCTTCCAATCGTCGGACGTATTCCTGACCGGGATGTTCTTCTCCGTTGATGCCGGCCAAATGCCGATAAACCTTGAGCTCCTGGTTGCTTCCCAGGCCATTTATGTGCACCTTAAGCGCCCAATATTTCTGTGCCCTGAGTCGAATAATATAATTCAGTAATGCGATTTGCGGTTAAATGGGAGTATATCTACCTGAGATCACGAGAAAGCCACACAGTTGAGCTTGTTCCGTAGCCGAGCTTCGCGACTATCTGGTAGCGGCCCTGAATAACCTGACCTATCCTCATGGGATAGTAGTTTTCCGGCTTGTAGAAGGGTAGTCGCTCCTCCTCAACCTTATCAGATGGGTCAATGACCCGGAAACCACTGGACGGAAACTCGCGTGGTTTGAGCACTGTCGCGAGGTTGGAGCATGGCTGTGAGGATGCCATGACGGCCAACGGCTTTCGGCCTGATAAATGGACAGATATTCGCGTCAAACGAATCGGAAATGGACGGAAGAGTTGTCTCGCGAACATGTTCGGGTGAATAGTGTTGTTTGAAGAAGTCGGTGATGTTCTGGCGTCAGGCGAAAGTGGTTCGAATTACGCGCCCGCGAACTCCACAGTACTGGCCTCCAAAACTGGTCTGTGCATGATATCCACCCACCCACCACCCCAGTGTGCTCCGCTATGGAACGATTGGCTCAATGCTGGCCGCGGACTGCTGCGGTTTGATGTTTAGGGACATTAAAAGCACTGTCCCAGCGCTAAGCTATAGCGAACTCCTATGGACCACTCCTGGTTCTACTAGGTACCTTAGTTCACCAGAATAACTTGGCCGTGACGGAAGCCTAGTATTGACGGCTCACGCAGCGAGTGACTGGTGGGATATATCTTGGATGAACAAGGGCATGTTTTAACCACAAACTGCAGCGTTACGGCAAATAGTGTTCCCTGTTAATGACGGCGGCAGTCAACTATAAGTAAGGTAAGGTAGCTACATCACCGCAGGTGTCCGATGCCTTTTTGAGCTGTACGACCTAACTCTCCCTACCGCATTGTCCCATCACAACACTGACCTTTGACCATGTCGTCCAAATCGGTGACCAAGGCAATGGCGCAGCTTGGCAAAGTCACCATGGCTCAAGTCAAGGAGGCGAACAAAGGGACCGGTGACAGATGGCTTTCGGCCCTCGACATCGCACAACAAACTATAAAAATTGACGTGCGTATTATCCCTATAAAATGATGAGTTCCCGGGTTCTGGTACATCCTAACCGGTTTCAGTATCCCTCCATCACCGGTATTCAGATCGCGTAAGTCTTGCCTGACAAAAATCCAGCGAAACTGGCAACACTTCAGAACTGCCCTCACGCTGTATTCAACCACAGAGGCGCCAGGGCTCATCAGTCCCATAAAATCCAGTCACATTCAAATATTATCAGCAGCGCTGCCGTTAATTCAAACCTATCAATTCAAACAGTCAAACAACTAAACAAATCACCCCCATTTCACGATCTAAATAGTCAAATAGCCCTATTCGATTTATTTAACTATTTGAATATATTCTAAATAAGGTAATGATATCGGATTTACTATATTCCGAGTATTATATAAGTAAAAAAAAAATTAGACGTAAATTTAGGTTATAAATTTATAAGTAATTCTAGAGACTATAGCGGGAATCGAACCTACGACTCCTGCCTAATATAGTAGGTACTCTACTACTAGACTATACGATCTATTCTATAATAGGAGCCCTAAATAAGAAATACTATATTACTCTAGCTACTAACTAATTGCTACCTCTCGATATCTCATACTAATACGGGGCATTCAGCCTTACGAAGCTTATATTAACGTCGCAAAGACTCGCAATAGCTTCAGATACCCTAGAAGAGGTTCAGTGCCTCGGGAATTAGCTTCGCAGTAGCGCTATTACGCTAGGAGGGCTTAAGGGTTCAATACTATGAACGTTGGGTATTCTAGTAAGTCGTCTAGTTAGTAATAGCTTCATTTACTAATTCAAATACTTTCAAATCTAGTCAAACAATTCAAATAGTTAAATCTACGGTCGCAAATATACTAAACAGTCAAATCCGACCCCGATATTTAAATTGATTGAATTGACGGCAGCGCTGGTTATCAGCGCGAAGTTCTTCGTCGAGGATCAGAGGGTCATATCGGGCCACATCCATATCAACGGAAGTGTCGACTACAGCAAAGAAGCGCGAGATGGGCGGGCAAGCAGCAGCAGCCAGAAACAAAGTTGGCAGCCAACCAAAGACAAGGTGGATTCCCAAGAGTGGACTATATATGACCCAGACAAAAAGAAGAAGAGGGCGGTCAGGTCAGAGGGGGACTGGTGGTATATTGAGAGGGGCGGCGACAAGGTCTGGTTCTAGACCAGGTGCCCGAGTTTGCCTCCGCGTTTGCTCAGCTGTTTGTTACGGTGTACCAGAGACCTTGCAGTAAGCTTTTGTGCATATGTGGCTGATTTATGCTAGCTGAGCCACGAGCCAGCTCAGGGCCCGCTCAGTCTCAGCTCAGGCTTAAAGCAGCGAGGCTCGGGAATGAACGCCATCTGAGAGGTCCTTATAGTAGAATACTCTCCTCTTTAGATGAAACTGTCTGTCCGTCTTAACACCCCAATTTAGAGAACCCTGCCATCTACCTTTGACAAAAGCTCCACCGCGGATGTGACATGGGGAAGATTGACTCGGGATGAACCGTACATGCCGAAGTTTTTGATCCTTATTATAATATTAGGTAGGCTTCATGAAAGTGCTAGCGTAGTGCGTTCGTCGCGTGTTTCTCATGCCTCGGACTTCAAAGGTGACAAGGCCATGTCCGCTGACAATACCACCCTGATTGCAACGGGATCGGAGATCTTGAATCCCCTCGTCCGAAATTGAGCTGTTCGACTTGACATCCCCGGTGCTCCGAGGCTAGGCATATGGCTTTCGGATCCCTCGGCAGCGAGATCGAAGCAACTCCTCCTGAGGTCTTCTAAGTAAGTGTTGAATAGCATAAGCACAGACTGGATATCAATGTTCAAAAGATTCTCACCTGTACGGCATCACCTTACCCCCCTTTCGATGAAGCTTAACCAGACAAGCGATGGAATTGTGTCACCCACCTTCTGATTCAACAACCTCTTTTCACATCTCGAGGAAACGACTCTTGTGAACAAGTTCGATGAATATGGACGGAGGAAGTCATACCTGCCCGGCTTTTTAGCTAGTAGCACGTGCCTTCCCTTTCGCCTTCCTGCAATGTAAGCAGGAATGCAAGCAGGAGCGGCCAGCCGAAGAACGAGGCAGGCACCACCGCTGTAGTGAAATTCATATTTTTCTCGGGGGGAAGTGGCGGTTGTCACCAATCCAAACGTCAGGTCTCACCTTCAATTGACCGCGTCTCGCTGATCCAACTCACCTCAGCCAACGTAGGTACGGACAGAATGCATCAGCTAGCTTGTCATCTCACTCTCAGCTACGAACACAATGAGCCACATTTCCCCCTCAATAGTTACATATGATGAAGAGTCAACCGCCAAATACCATGCTACTTTGAGGACGGTTCGGTACGATCTCCGCAAGACCGGACATACTATTGACAGCCGAGCCTCAACAGGAAACCTCGAATCACTGGCTGATTTGCTACCTTCCATCGGGAATGTCGATGACCCGAGTCTACCTAGCTTCCATTTGCCGGCACCTCTGTTCTCTGAGGCTTTGATCCCAGATAATGAAACTAATGGACTCATCAAAAGCCTTAGTCAGGTTCTGACAATCAAAGATCTGCAGGTTCTCGCAGATGAAACTGTCGCGTCCACATCACGCACGACAGAGTACTTGGAGCTCCCTTTGCTTTGCAGCAATAATGCTCAAGACTTTGAAGCCTTCCACAGGAACAACTCTCCTGGCTCTCGGCCCAATCCTATCCACACATCGGTCCTCCCCTGCGAACCTGTTGACGAGGTTGAGGACGGGGCTATGGGGTTTCCGAGGCACGCCTTCGAGACGCTTGCACGCTGGAAGAAACAAATCGCAGGAGAAACCATTGAGCCGACCGAAGAAGATCTGGTCTGTGAGGCCGAAGCTCTTCACATCGAGCACGGACATGAGTCTACCCACCGGCTCATCATGGACGGTCTAGAACGATTTCAGGTGCGCATGTTCAGCCACAGACATCTCAGATACTGACTGATGTGCACAGGGTCTCAAGCGCGCGTTGACACCACCTATTCCTCCCTTGGATGAGGTTGAAGGACCTCAATCACTACATCTCGAGCAGGCTAAGTCCGAAGTTTTCGTTCTTTCGGATCCTATCTCACTGCTCGACGACGACCTGAAGATGGCAACCCGTGCGGTTCTTGAGGCCGAGTCACCACCAGAAACAACCCGAGTCACAATGCCAAGCACACCTCCTGAGCCGGAGGCTCTCCCCTCCACACTGCCATCGTATGTCAGGATGTGTGATTTGATGCGAGAGCCGCCACTCATGTCCGACACAGCTCCTGTTGTCTCTGATCAACCTGATGCATATTGGCCATCCATTCCCCTTGGTTCTCTCCAGGATCTTGTCAAGCAATACAGTTCCGTCACCCAAATTCAGTCCGGAAACGAGTCCCGGCCAGAAGAGGGTCATGAAAGTCCACGAGATATTTCACCTGAAGACGAAGAGCTGGAACTACTGCTGCATCAGTCTACAGAGGAAGTACTTCATCAGCTTGAACAAGACAAGCCAGACCCTATAGACTCAATCACCAGATTGTCCGTCCCCGAACTTGACTTCAGTATCCCGAAACCAGTCTGGGCAAATGCTAGGTGCTCCAACCAAGTCTTTGAACTCATTCGACATTGCTGGGCGACCGCTCTTCCAGCATGGCCTCGAAATCGGGAAGAGGAAAAATTATTGACGTGGACTCCGTTCTCATCAAAGGTCGCCAAAGTAAATCTTACAGAAAGCGTGGGCGATTACGAGGAACTGTCGAACAACCTGGCTATCTCATCTCCGCAACCTCTGGAGGAGGAACCACGTTGGGGAGCGTTTTGCCTCAACATACTACAACTCGCAGACGACGCCATGATATCTGTCGAATCCTGGGTAGATGAAGAGAGTCACGCAGTACAAGCACCGTGTCTGCCTCCATCAAAGATATTACCTGGACCACCAGCAGACGACATTTTGGAACTGGTGAAGAAGAGGAAAAGTGATAAGCAAAGATCCGATGAGGGGTATCTTCCGAACAAGAGGTTTTGCAAATACCTCAACCCAGTCAATCACATGGGCAGTCTCCTCCTGACCGAGAATGAGCCCAACGCGTTGACCAAGATGCTGTCCACCCACCTGGCCCTACAAAAGTCTTCATACGCGACACCAACAACCAGCGCTTTCTTCTCACCTCCTGATACGCAAGCTGTTCCTCCACGGGAACAGCTTAACCAAAGACCAGCTTCGGATACAGCGAAAGCACGTCTCACATCTTTGGAGCCCGTGCCAGGCCCAGCTATCAAACCCCTCGATATGCCAGTTCGCTTTTTCATCTCAGCCACGATACCTCGCCAACTGATCTATGGGTTCCAGAAACACCTCATTGCAGGAGTGGATATGCTTGACCGAGACTTCAGCGCGCCCAACAGAAGGATGTCGTCCCTCGACACTGGGCCACATCAGAATGACACCTCATCCCTTTCATACGAAGCTGACATAACAGTCTCTCCCTCCACCGGAATCCTTATCACCACCCTCCTGAAAATTCGTCAAAAGCCCCTTCCCGGCACAGATGTAGCCGTATCGCCCCTTCGGAAACGCATCAACAATGTAGCGCTCCTCTACGAACGCCTCGTCATTATCGTCTGGCAAGACGGCAAAGACGACATAACTGCACGTGCACCCCTATCTCCCGGCGAAGCAGCAGCCTATTCCGACTTTGTCAAGCAGAACGCTATCCTGCAGGGGACAAAGATCGAACCCGTCTACGTCGGCGGCGGGCCAGGTCATCTGGTTGCTCGTACTATCGCCAAAGTCCGCCAATATATCTCATGCGACGTGCAGCATCTGTTAAAGGAAGAGGAGACGGAATGGGAGGTTTTCTTCCGACAGGCGGGCATGAATATCTATGCGGCACAGGTGCTGATTGCTTCGCTGAGAAAAAACTTTGGCGACCAGGGCTTGGAGCGCTTCCTACAAATGCCATTGGTGGAAAAGATGGAGCGGTTCCAGGGATTGCTTGGAGGAAGCGTAGTTCTTGGGCGAGTGTCCGCTTCGCTTGAAAAGAGGTAGGGTTGTGGCAGGCTTCGGGATGCGAGTGACGAAGACAGACCGACCCCGTTCCCTTGTCAAGATCATCGTGATACCCAACACAGAGCTGGTTCAGGCGATTGAGAGGCACAACAAATAGATTACATATCAATGTACAGAATTTTAAGCTAACCAGCCCTGGGCCATGATCACCCCCTGGCTCTTCACCAACAGATTAGACATTACTCAACTCCTCTCCACAGGTTAGACGTTGCTGGGAATCTTGTTCCCCTTCAGGAGAAGGTCCTTCACCTTCTGCACACTGCCCACCAGCCCGTGCATGAACCGGTCAAGAAGCGACTGGTCCGAGGAGCGATAGCTGCTCTGGAACGGCGGCAGCGCCTTGGTGCAATCCGTCAGGCTGTTGATGTTATACACGCCGAGGAGGGACATGCGGACGTATTCGGCAGCGTAGGCCTGTAAAAAGTCAGCTTCAATCAAATGGACCGGATGTACACGTGAGAAACGTACGTGATTCCAGGCGCCCTGCGAGGACTCAGGGATGAACGACTCCCAAGCAGCGCGCGTGCGCGTGTCGTTGGCAAGGTTGATGTCGCTGGGGAACTTGAAGACGCGCTGAGGCGCACTGGGATCGACGGTCTCGCCGTAGTACTTGACGTCCCAAACGCCGGGGGTGGAGTCCTGGGGGTCGCCAGCGCGGTCACGGTTGACGAAGCGCTGCTGGCTTGTAGAGTGGGCACCCATGAGGGCAATGAGACCGTCGGCTGTGAAGCTCTTGTCGGCGAAGAGCTGGAGGAGGCGGTCTGCGTTGTCGATGGGGGTGGGGAGGAGGTTGCGCGGGGGCTCGACGGCATTGTCGCGACGGCCGATGTAGGTCTTGATGCGGGGGCCGAGGGGGCACGAGACGGTGGCGACATTGGCAGCGAACTGGATGAGGTCGGCCATTGAGACGCCGTAGCCCTTGTACTTGTTATGCCATGTCTTCATCTGCGCGCAGACCTCGGCGAGACCGTTGTTGTCCGGGACGCGGGCGCACTCGGCCGTCAGAACGATTGAACCATCGGCACCGGTGCCTCCCGTGTCCTTGGACCAAGTGGCGGCATCGTGGAAGCCGAGACGGATGGAGGAGCGAGCGAGATTGTTGCACCGACCAGCATCGCCGACCATCATGCCCCGCATCTCGTTGGCAATGTGCTTCCACACACAGCATTGGTCCATGCGACAGAAGAAACCACCGAGACGAGGAGCACCCAGCCAGTAGCTGGCTACAGTATCCTGGGGGTTTCCGCGCCCACTAAGGATGTTCTTGATGTCCCGGCCGGTACGAGTGAGTCGTCTGTCGTCGAGATCGACAAGATCGCCAATGATCTCGGTCGAGGGACCGGAGCGGCCGTCCCGAGCTTGGATCTCCTGGATATCGGCCATTGCCTTGCTCATGCCGGGATGAGCCATGGTGGTGCCAGCCGCCAAGGCGGCAATAAGAATAGAGAACTTCATGATGAGGAAAGAGAGGATTGCTTGTAATGATTGTAGTATAATGAGTCAAAGAAGTGAAAAACGAACGGAACAAGTCCTCAGTCGACCCCGAAGCGAATGATGGCTGGAAGACAAAAGTAGCTGGTTGCTGCTCCTCAACAACATCTTCAACAGAGAACAGGTCTTCCTCTTTATATCACCAGAGGAGCTCCCAGGCCAGGTATCTTCGGCCGCTTGTTCTCACCTGCTCCCGGACGGAGACATCGCAAGACCGGCGGCGAATTGGAGACACCTGATGCATACCTGGCCAAGCTATGCTTTGCCAGGTCAAAGGAGATCCAAACACTGGGCTAAGGATGCACCTGCGGTTGGAAGTTCCAGACGACCGGCGAGTCTTGCGAAAGACGGGCTTATCGCGTGTGCTTGGGGATGCTGTGGTTGGTGACATATCACCACCACCTGACAGCACTAGTAAGTTCTCTTGGAAATTGGTGAATGGCCCTGATCGCGAGCCGGCAGGCGACCTGAAGCCTCGCCGTCAGTGCAAATCGGTCAGTGTGGCGCATGTGAGTACTCCCAGATGCCTATTGTTTGCATGAAAGTCGTATGTAGCTCTCGGCATTCGGGTCCCTGGCGCTGACGATCTTGGCTCAGACTGTCCGGCTCATTCAGGTAAGGGTCTGGCACGGACGTGGAAGGCCTTCTAGCGCAGGTGTTAGCCAGGAACGCGGCCATATTAGGGCGGCGACGGCTTAGAATGTGATCTTGAGCGGGCGTGATTGGCCAAAAACTACCTGAGGATGCGTTGGCCTCCTGAAAGGTGGTATATCTCTGGTGATTTGTTGTCGGTTGGCTGTCATGGGGCCGAGAGCGGAACTGGGCTCGTCGGCGAAGTGAGCAGAATACTTAGATTCTTGGCTCCATTGGAGTGAGACGATGCCGAAGCACAATGCGTACCACAACATGCTGACAAAAGAGCCTGGGGAGGTGACTGGCTGTGCATGCTGTTGAACCTGGTTGGGAAAAGCACCTCCGCAATGGCATCGGACGTCCGTGGAGGCGGGGCACACAGCCGTCTGTTAGCATAGCACTGACCTCGGGCCCGGTCGCAATTGACCGGATGACATTCAAACCAGAATAGATGGAGGCTGATGCTTTCGGCTCTTGATTCCCCTCTGCGAAGTCTCGTGCGGTGGCGCGGCCCGGATCTCGGATGAGCCGCCCCAGGTCTTTCGCTGGGTCGGCCTTGTTGAATCCCAGACGGAACACGAGGGTGGCTTGATCGTTTTCATTTCCCCCATGCAACTCTTTTGAGCTGCTCACACCCATGGCCCCTCATAAGTAATGTGTCAGGAAGGCAGATGACATTGTTGGTCGGTGTTTGTGGGTTGTATGTCGCCCTGTGAGGTGTTTTACCGAGTCGACCGCTGTCGGTCCCGAGAGGCAAGGCTGGTTCTCAATCAATGTGCCTTGCTTTCTGTTGATATCGCGCTGAAAATTTGCATGGATTGGGGGTCAGATTTGCATCAGGCAAGCCTCGACTCTTCATCATTTTACCGCATCCTTGTCGTATCTTGTTTCGCTCTGTTGACGACCATTATCATCGCTGCTGACTGTCGCGGCCATGCCGATGGCCCAGATCTTGATACTGCAGTCGGAGGTGATACGAGTTGGCGCTATGATGGGAAGCTGCTGTTCATCCCGACGCCCAAGGTCGTCGCCAAGCTCTTCGTCCGAAATTGGAGCCCAGGCTCCGGAACATGTGGCCACGACTGAGCCGCTAGAATGAAGCATGGTACCTCCGACTGGTGAGTTGTGAGCCCTGAAGCCCCACGACTCGTCGAGCACCCCCAGTCGACTGCCGACACCCTCCCATACGGAAACATGACCGTCCTTTGAGCCAGCCCATAGCTCAAAGCCTGCATCGGAACCCGAGGCAGCAAATACATCGCAGCTCAAGCGCTGTTGAGTAGCTCCATCACGGCCCATGAGGACATTGACAGGTTGGCGAGATCCCCGCACATCGTAGACCAGAACGTTGCTCGCCTGTCGCTCGTTGACAGCTAGATATCGCCCGCAAGGGCTCCAGATGGTCTGGACAATACCGCGACCATCGTCATTGCAACCGAACTCGTCGCTTACGACTCCTCGGACACTCCAGTTGGCGATAGCCTTGTTCGAACGTGTGATGTCGTACAGACCCAGCCATCGGGTCCAGGTACCCGCAGCTATGATGGGTGCCTCCGATGTAGTGGGATTCTGACTTGAGAGTGCCGACACCATGCCCTTCATCCCAACACCCCCTCCCTTTGAGATATGGCGCTTCGAAGGAATGGTGGGAATGGTAAGGATAGGTCCATCAGAACCAGTGCGCGAGACATCGAAGTAATCAAGTCGATTCGAGGACCCAACAAGGAAATGAGTGCCAGGCCAGGACCACAGCAGGGTTTCCGCGGATATGTACTCCTCCGTTTCGCGGCGGATGAGCTTGTAGCTTGCGAGTTGCGGTTGTGTTCCTTGCTCAGGGAATAAATGGTGGAGCTGGATGGGGTGGTCTTTGCAGGACACGAGGAGGGTTTGAGACGCGGGCTCAGAGAGTGAGAAGAAGGGTGCTGGGGCGACTGCATAAGATGGCTCTGATAGATGAAGCTGGCCCTGGGGTTGAAGCTGGCGAGTCTGATCGCTTGGAGCGAGGAGGTCCCCCGGAAGCACAAAGGCAGAGATGGTGTTGTCGGAGGTAGATGCGACTATGGTGGTGCCATCTGCCGTCCATTGAGCTCCGCGGTAGAAGGATTGCGGCTCTTGGCCTTCGACGCTGCGATATGGTGCGGTTGCAGCTACCACGTCAACGGACGGGATTGAGTCAGGGCAGTCAGCGTTGGTCTGAGTGGATTGATTTGGCAATTGGCTGTCATTATCATTTTCCTCAGTCATAATGTTTCCAAGAGATGCCACTTGTAGCGCTCGGCGATTGGCTGTACTTGATGTACGGTTGTTGATAGAGAGATCACAGACAGTAGGGCAGAGAATTCCTCCAGAGGCAACCAACCCCCAGCCCCTGCATAAATCAAGGTGAATCTCGGTCAGAGCTGTAGGGAAATCTGATGGTGGATCTCCGGGGAGCCAGGGCCTGCTAGCCTAGGAACCTTGGTCAGGTACCTCCACTGCATAATTCCGTCTGCGAGTGACTTTGACGTCATACTTGAGGCAGCAGCGCGTGCTGGCCATAGCTCCGTTGATTGGTCACTGCCTTTGGTCTTACCCGATGCGCTCACCTTTACTGGATGGTGCCTGCTGCTTGGCACTACTGCCGTGTCCCGCCTTCCAGTGTGCTGCGGGTGTGGTGTGGTCAGTAACTCTTGGCTTGGGCGAGTTGTGCTCCCTTCCTACCTGGCCGATTGCACTTCCCCGTCCTCATTTCTCGTCACCACGCCTGGCCGAAAGCCCGACGACGCACCTCATTCAATCCGACCTCTACCTTAAGTCAGGGACGGCAATCGGAACGCTCCATCAATCAATCCATAAATCGAGCACACCCAAGATGCGCTGCTGATCTCTACTGCCGAGCTCGAACCGACTCGTCCCCTGCACGTCTTCCTCCACCCACTTCGACACAATACGAAAAGACCCCCGACCATCCTCCGAACCGACTCCCCGCGCTCCAGAACCCCCATCCTTTGAACGATCGGCGCTGCCTGGCTCCTTTCTGGCTGCCCAACCAAGTTTAAACGACGGCACTCTTCCATACCTACATACTGTCGCAACAGTCAAAGGGCTTCTCCGAGCATTGTGTCCTTGGAAGTTCGAAATAGGCCATCAGCGCGTCTCTCTCGATTGCTATCAGGCTCTATCAAGGACCAGAGATGGATACTAGCTCAGCCTTCTCCCCTGCCGCGGCGGTGCCCGCCCTCTTCCAAGCCAAGGATCGCTGCGACGAGCTTCGGTCTCCCAACTACTTCAACCTGTCCCTCTCTCTGTAAGCCTTCGTGCCCCTCCCATTGACTGAGAAATCCCGTGGCCGTCGAAGCTGACCTATTTCCCTATCTCCCAGTCTGATCCTTGTCGGCCTCTTGATCTCGTACCTCCCCCAACATCACCGCATTGCCTCTAGACGCACCTCGGAGGGCATCTCTCCTTGGTTTGTTCTCTTGGGCGTGACTTCGGCCACTTCGGGCTTCGCCAACATCCTCACTGTTCCGCCATCGCGACGAGACATCGCGTGTTGCAGTCAATTGGAGACCTCCGAATGCTTGGCCGGTCTTTTGGGTATCGCGCAGCTGGGCGTTCAGTGGCTTTGCTTTGCCTTAATGTACGTCTCTTTCACCGTCTCGCTGCTTCTGTGTTCTCTTCACTAACCCCTGAGCTAGTCTTGTTCTATTCCTGGTCTTCTTCCGATCTGAAGATGCAGACGTCCCCGAGGAAGAGCTGACCGGCGAGCCACCCAAGTGGCACACTGCAGTCACTGTTGGTCTGCTGTGTGTGTTCCACGCAGTCATTGTAATTGTCCTGAGCGGTGTCTTCGCCATCGCATTAAAGAGTCACCTCACGTTTTGGGCCAACTTATTAGGCATCATGGCGGCCGCGCTCGCCGCTGTTCAGTACATCCCTCAAATCTGGACTACCTACCACCTAAAGCATGTTGGCAGCCTAAGCATTCCCATGATGTGCATCCAAACCCCCGGCGGCTATCTCTTTGCCTTCAACCTGTGGCTGAGGTTGGGTGCAGAAGGCTGGAGCACGTGGGGCATCTTTCTTCTGACGGCTACCATGCAAGGCATCCTGCTGAGCATGGCCATCTACTATGAGCTGACCAAGGAACGCGAGGAGCACGAGAACGAAACCGGAGATTTCGATGACAACGAGCCTCAACGGCCGAACCCCATTCGCACCTACTCCGAGGGTTGGCAAGACGGCCTGCCTGGCCCATACACGGCTCATCCAGAACGATATGCCGAAACCGAGGAGGAGCTCGAGAGGCTGCATGACCGAGAGGAGCGCCAAGTTCTCCGTGAGGATAGACCCCTCCTGCGACCTGGTGGCATAGGCACGCCGCGAATGGACTACAACACCGCCAACTGATGGCCCGTTGTTCGATTGGGGATGTGCAAGAGTGCTGAGTTGCTGGAATTATTTGTATTCTAGGACGGATGTCTCTGGGAAGACAACTCACTTTGCCTTCTGGAGTTGGGCGGCAGATGCCTATGCGTTAACTATATACCTTCTACCTGACTTTCTACTGCAGGGCGTTCAACATGATTAGACCGGATTTGGCGGAGTCACACTACATCATAGTGGAGAGGCAACAAGCTGACTGATTCCCGACTCACATCTTCACAGATGACACTCTATAGACGAGATGATTGACAAGTGGCGGCGGCTCTGACCTTGCACCCGGCGACGCCTTGAATCAGCTGGAGATGGCCCAAGTAGTGCCCGTCCTGTCCATCTAAGAATCGTTCTGAACCCGCCATGTCTCGTGGTTATAGCTTCCAGTCCTGACATGATGGAATATTTGTTCCTCTTATGGTTTGCTGGTGAACACCATCTAAGGGCGTTCCGCAGCTGAAGCCAGTTTGCTCAAGCCTCGAGCTCATCCATATACAATTGGCCCGCGTCTTCGAGGTGTGCGCACGGCACACAGACTCCAAGTCCCTACTCCTGCCTTGACTTCCATTCCCGGTCAAAGTTGGTCAGAGCCCGCTGAGCCGTCGGCACACAATCCAGTGCCTTCACCGAGACGTGGTCTGGCAAGCTCAGCATGTACAGCGCCGACTGCGCCACATCTTCCGCAACAAGCGGATCATATCCGTGAAAGAATTCATCCATGGCGTCTTTATCGTACTGGACTCGCTGTAGATGGAAGTGCGTGTTCACAACCCCAGGGCGCAGGGCTAGGACTCTGATATCCGATCCAGACGTCTCGTTCCGCAGACTGTTGGTAAAGCCTTCGAGGAACGCTTTGCTTGCATGGTACACCGCCTCGCCGTTGAAAGGAGGGCACTCGAGACCGGTAACCGAAGATATGTTAAGGATGGTGCCGCATTTCCGAGGCCACATGCTGCGGTTCAGAACCGAGTGGGTGGTAAACATGACGCCGTTCACGTTGGTGCCAGACATCTGGGCGACCGCATCGACGGGAAGCTCCCAGAAGCGCGCTGGCGCTCCGAGCGCGAGACCTGCCTGCGAATTCGTCAGTTGAGTAGAATAACCTTGAGGGGAGGTATGTTTAGGTCATACGTTATTAATGAGGATGTTGATGTCTCCGAGGTCAGCAATGGCTTGCTGGACCGCCTTGTCGACCTCTGCGTGGTCCTGAATGTCGACAGGGTAAATACCGACTTTTACTCTTGGAGCCATCGCCGTGATCTTTTCCCGAACAACCTCCAACTTGTCCTTATCGTACAGCATCAGTAGAATGTGTTTGTAAGCCATCAAATCTGCTCACCTTGCTTCTGGACGCTAGGGCAACATTCACCCCTGAATGTGCCAGAACCAGTGCGATGGCTCGTCCGATGCCCATGGAGGCACCAGTCTGTTGCCCAATTAACTGAGAGTTCTTTCGAGTCGACGATTTTAATCCTCACGATAAACGCCGTCTTTCCTTGTAGGGATTGCATAATGAAGCTCAGGGAGATGCTGGGTTGACTTGATGAATGATAACTTTTGCCTGATCCTGCATGTGCTATGGATGTCATGAGCACGGGCGACCACGGGCCAGGGGGGCCGGGACCCTGGGGGTTACCGGCAGACTAAGGGGCCGAGCGTTAGCAGAATCATATATATATAGATGCGGCCGGAGGCCTAGATAAGGAGAAGGAGGGCATCGATTATTCTACGTCTCTATAGCTACCTACTAATAGACTTATTACTTATCCTTTACTTATTACTAAACTACTCCCCTAATATAATAATCGATCTATCTTTTAGGAGGTAACGACTATTAGATATAATAGTAACTAGAGAGACGCGAAATACTAGAAGCTAGACTATAATAGGGTACTAAGAGGACGTTAATACTAGGAGTAATACGCTACTAATAGAGTATAGCTAAGTAACCGACTAGGAGGCTATAGTAGATACCCTAATAATAACTAACGAGGAACTAGATAGGTAACTAGAAGAGGAAAGACGGAAATTCGTATATAAGAAGAAGATCGAGGAACTAACTTTACTAAGAAGGGGGGAGGACCCCTCGGCCTAATAGCCGACTAGTAGTAGAAGAACGGCCCCTACCCTAAGGATAGCCTACGACGAAGAAAACTATAAGGGTATATCCTTTACTAAGATCTAGCTACTACTTATCTATTATAAGGGAGCTAGCTAGGTAGAGCTTAACTCGTTCTTATTTAGTCTAGATATAAGGTTCTAAATTAATAATAAGAGCTTTTAGAGAGATATTAATAAAATAGTATATATAAGTAGCTACCTTATAAATAACCTATAATAGAGATAGATAGTAAATATATAGATAAGCTATAACTTAATTTACGATATTACCTAGAAAGTAATAGAGACCTAGCTATAGGAAGACGCGGACGATAATAATACCCGAGTACTCTAAACTATTATTAAACTATACGGCCGTAACTAACGTTTCTAAAACCCTAGGTAGAAGTATTAGGACTTCGCGGACGCGTACGATAGCTTAGAAGCAGAGCTACTAGAGCCCCTACTATAGATTTATAGGGTTACCCTACTCCTTACTAAGTTAGACCTAGACCTCGTTTAATAGATTATAGCTTAAGGTATTCCCCGTATAAGAATAGAACTAAATAGCGCTATGAAACGAGCTAAGACCCTATTATAGACGAAACGGACCCTAAAATAACCCTAGTACGCGAATAATTAGGAATAGATAAGGAGATAGTCCGAGTACCTAGTAATACGCTAGGAACGTACCCCTAACGTATATATAGATACTTACTAGCGAGGAAGTAGAGGATAAAGCGCAGAATAGAAAGTACTTAAGATACGGCTATAGTCCCTAAAAATATAGCTAAGGTCCCTAATAGCGGATTAATAGTAAACTACTAGGAGGTTAGGAAGCCTAGAAAACGTCTAATACTATACTTATAATAGGTTTAGCTACTATATAAGTAATTACTTAGAAGTAGCCTATACTTTATATAGCGAATAGGGATATACGTTTAAAGGCTACTAAAAAAACTCGAGGACGAACTAGAAGCTAATTAGTAGTAGGCTATTAGTAGATAATAACTAAGAATAGGATAAGTAGTCGCGACTATTATAAAGAAGATTCGAAGTAAAGATTAAGATATAGCTAAATAACTAATAGGTCGTAGTAGAAGTAATATTAAATAATAAAGTAGACGTAAACGTTATAAGTAGCGACCTACTAAAGAGGTTAGGGATATAGCTCGTACTAGATAAGGAATTTTTAGCTACCCCCCTAAGTAACGAGCGGATCCTAACCTTTAGCGTAAAGAAGCTTATTTATAGGGTTACTAATAACCCTAGGATTACGAGGATCTAGTCCTCCGAGTATAAAGTAATAGACGAGATCCGGAACGGCTATAATATTATACTAGGTAATCCTTAGCTAACCTAAATAAACCCTATAAAAGACTAGTAGTCGAGGTACTAGAAGTACTTACTATAAAGAGAAGATATTAAGATCGTAGTATTAAGGAAGGAAATTAGGAAAGTAATAGAGGAGACGGATATAATTATAATAATTATCCCGGAAAACGTCTAGATACTACTATAGGGGGTATAGTAGGATAACTACTATAGA
Organism: Verticillium nubilum; assembly: GCA_002851675.1. Taxonomy (NCBI): domain Eukaryota; kingdom Fungi; phylum Ascomycota; class Sordariomycetes; order Glomerellales; family Plectosphaerellaceae; genus Verticillium; species Verticillium nubilum. The sequence continues at coordinate 63,798 of NMXI01000103.1, forward strand.
GATAAAGCTATAACCTTATAAATCCTATAATAGTTCTAAGAATTCGGAGACGTATTCGATATAGAGAGAGCTATTACCCTACTATAGTACTACGAGTAGGACTATGCTATTAACGTAGAAGAAGGGAAGAGAGTTCTATTTAAGCCTATCTACGTACTCGTAGAAGAGGAACTTAAGGTATTCCGGGAATATATTAACGACTTACTAAAGAAGGGATAGATTAGGCCCTCTACTAGCCTAGCTAGAGCCCTAGTACTATTCGTCCTAAAGAAAGGCGGTAAACTTAGGATATATATAGACTATAGAGTATTAAATAAAGTTATAAAAAAGGATCGTATAGTACTCCTACTTATCTACGAGATACTCGATAGGCTATCTATAGCTAGGCTCTTTACGAAGGTCGACTTTAAAGACGTATACTACTACCTTAGGATTAGGGCTAGAAACGAATAGAAGACTGCTTTTAGGACGTAGTACGGATACTTCGAGTACTTAGTTATACTATTTAGACTCGTAAACGTACTAGCTACCTTCTAAGTATATATTAATAAGGTACTAGCGGGCCTTATAGATATAATTTACGTAATCTATATAGACGATATCCTAATATACTCGAAAATAATAATAGAAGACTAGAAGAGTACTAGAGCCGTACTATAGAGACTTAGAGAATAGGGGTTATACGTAAACCTAGATAAGTACGCCTTTAATATAATTATAGTAGAGTTCCTAGGGTTTATAATATCCCTAGTAGGACTCTCGATCGCGGACGAAAGAATTACTATAGTACGAGACTAGTTA
>NMXI01000104.1:0-63423 GCA_002851675.1 Verticillium nubilum
CGTTTGAGGATCTCTTCGGCAGGGCCCCGGCAACTTGTGGGTTGAGGACCTGTTCTGAGATGCATAACCATGCCATGCGTCGCGCAATGAGCCTTTCAAGGCCTTTGCCTATCGTCGAAAGCAGTGAGATCGGGCGCCAGCCCTTGTGGGAGCTTGCATCGCGGTGGGGTTTGGGGATCATGACAGTGTCGGCGTGGCGATACCGGCGGGGGTGATATCCCTGATTGAGACACGATTGGAAGAGGCGGTGGATGTAATCCTTAATAGAAGACCAGACGGCCCAAAGCATCTTGACTGTGATAGAGTCACCTCCCGGGGACGTATTACTGACGCCAATGACCGCGGCGCGCACCTCCTCTGTCCCAAGTTCCCTTGTCCAGGGGATGACACGTCGTGGGCAGGTCGGTGTGTTGGGGTCGATGTCTTCGTTCGCGCTATTCCTCTCCAGCAGTTTTCTGCGGAGAAAATCCGCCTTCTCAGCGGGTGCGGTGATCGTCGTGGTGTCGTCCCGTAAAGGGGGGGACTGGAATTGGCTCCTAGGAATGTCCCAGCCCATGATCTTGTACAGGTCTCGGTCTGTCTTGATACCCTCAATCTGGTTCTGCCAGAAGGTTGCTTTGGCGGCACGGACTGTCTTCCGGAATGCGGCCTTTGCCTCCTTTGCGGCCGTCGAGGTTGGGTCGTGTCTTCGGGCTTGGTGTAGGTCGCGGGCGCTAGCCGCGCAGTCTTGTGTCCACCATCTAGCGCGTTTGTTCTTGGTGTTCACAGTCCCTGCGGCGTCCAGGGCCGCCTATAGAATAGTGTCGAGGGCGTCTACTACTTCGTCGATCTTGGTATGCGTGGACATATCAGTGGGGAGGAGCCATGCTGTGTCCGCAACCAGCTCTGTGAACTTGTCGTAGTCTGCCGGGGAAAGCTTCGGGCGTGGGAGGTTGGCATCGTCCTGGCCCACGTGGGAGCCAAGGGGTATTGTCGTGATGAGCGTGTAATGGTCAGAGCCCGTATAGCAGTGGTCTGCTATTTGGGTCTTGGCAAAGGGGATGTTGGTGATGGCGAGATCAAGGACATTACCCAGCTCGTGGGTGGGTATGCCCGGGCGGTTGAGCACCATGAGTTCGTGCTTGTTAATCCAGGCGACGATGTCTGCGGCCGATTGGTTGGATCTGACGCCGGGTTGCCACGACACATGGTGGGCGTTGAAGTCCCCTGTGATGACCGTGTTTGGTGGAGGGATCCAGCTTGTAATGGTATTGATGATGGTGGGGAGATGGTAGTCCCGGTAGATGTTGACGATGTTGACTCCTAGGACCTTAACTCCTATTATGTCCCGGCAGCGTTGATCGGAAATGGTGAGGGACGCCGCAGGGGGGAGGTCGGTCCTAACGTATATTAGGGCTCTGGGCCGTGTGTCTAGCCCTGTCCATTCTGACACCGGCGAGAAGCACTTGTATTCAGGGCTCGTCGCCGTGTTTTTGTTCATTGGGGACCCTAGGGAGCACCATGGTTCTTGGACCGCCACGATATGGAATCCCTGTTCGAAGGCAAAGTGTAGGGCTGCCTCCTGGCAGGCTTTTGTTTTGTCGACGTTGACCTGGAAGACCTTGAGGTTCCTAATCATTTGCGTGGTTTGTAGGACGGGTTATTGGGGGAGGATGACCTCAGGGGGGTCCCTAGGGTCGGCTGGGGCGTGGAGCCTCCTTCTGACACATCGTCGTCGTCCAGGGCCATCACGGACTCTGCGTCGTCATTGTGTGTCCTTTCACTTTCCAGCTGGGCTTCTGGGGAGGCTGGCGGGGGTGTGATGGTTGACGACCGACTCTCCACAGTAGGTCGTGTTCCACTCGTTTGCGCTTCGATGGTGTCGTTGATCGCCTTCAAGGCCAGGTTGAAGAGCTTCATGCCGCTAGATCGGAGTTTGGCTCTCTCAGCCTTGCTGGGGCGTTTAAGGTGTCCGTGAGTGACGATCGGGCGTGCCGGACATCTCAGTAGATCGCTGCGGTGTGGGCCCTTGCAGTTGGCGCATTGGATCGGTTTCAGGCATGGCGCCGTCGTTCCTTCGTGGGATTGACCACACCTGTGGCAGAGCGTCTTGTTGCGGGTGCAGCGTCCCGTGTGCCAGTCGAGGCACTGAGGGCACTGGGGGGGGACTCGCACGCCACTGAGTCTTTTGGCTTCGGAGCTTCCGAAGAGCCTGAAGGGTTTAATGTCAGTGCCTGTCGGGAATGAGATGTACCAGCTGTCTTTTCCATCGGCCTGTTCTCTCGAGGAGAGTCGGGTAGGCTTGATGCCCGTGACCGAACGGGCTTCCGTTTCGATAATATCCTTGGTCTGGATGATGGTTTTGTCATAGGACGGGAGGGTCCTGGGAGTGTTCCGAACCGCAAACGTGATCCAAGTCTGGGGTCGCTCGATGCTCGTTGCGTTAAGCTTTGCGGATAGCGTAGCGTGCCAAGCGAGGATGGTGTCTGCGACTCCTGGGGTCCTTGGGGTGAGTGCATAGCCGGTCGGGATCCTTGTTACTTTCGTAATGTCAGAGCCATTGAGCGGGCAATTTTCGATAACGCCTTGACGGATCATAGAAGGGTCAGTGGCTCGGTGTCCCTCAGGGACTCTGAGGAAGATCCTGTTGTCTTGCTCGGGAGCCGTAGGTCTTTTCCCTAGAGGCCCATGAGGGACTGCCTTCTCGGGGCAGGACTGTTGGTGGGTGGCTGACGAGGTCTGCTCGTAGGGCTGGGACCGTCCGGGGGGGGCATGCTGGCCCGTCAGGATTTGAGTCAGCGTTGAAGCGAGTCTTTTGCTGTAGTACTCCACAGCGGTCCCGTTAGCGTCATTGAGGCTCTTAAGGGTCTGTTCGATGTTGGCTGCAAGCGTCCTTCCAACGTGGTGGAAAGAGTCCTGCAAGGCGCGGAGATTGGTGATTTCGCTTAGCGAAAAGTCTTCTGGGCTATCATGGCCACTGTCGCTTGCGAAAGGGTCTTGCGAATGGCGTAGAAATCGGACTCTCGGCGGGTTCGTGACGGTTGTCTCAGGCGTGCTGGCTGCTCTGCGTTTTCGGGGGGACTTCGGGGGGGATGACGGGATGCCTTCCGACGAGTCCCAAGCTGGAGTGCATTCGTTGCGCAAGGCGGCTGCAGGCGGGCGGCCTTGGCGCGGGGTCTCCGGCTGGGGGGACCCCTATGCCTCGGAGGGCATCTGGTGGGAATGCGGGAAATGAGCTGTTAACGTATTTGGTGTCACATGCCCGGGCGCACTAACAGCGCTACCGGTGAATGATGTGTAAGAGGGAGAGTTGCTCAGCCACTTCATGATATGTAGGGTTACCTAAGGGCGTCTTTTTGGCTCACGGACAGTGCTACAAGACAATATGCTCGGAGGGTAGCGGTATAGTACCACAGGACGAAGACACATGTAGTGCTGGTAAAATAAATAGACTTGATTTGGGGTCAAATATTTAATAGGGCCTTACTTAGGACCTTGAATGGAGCCTGCATTGAAACCCCAAACTAGGACCTACACTGGGACCTCAGATAACTCCCGAGTCAGGGCTTGACCTCGAAACCGATTGACGCCCTGGCCCAAGACCAGTCTGGGCACTTCTGGCTGACATTAAAGAGAATTAAAGGGTTAACAGACAAGGCGTTACAGCACTCCTCAAACTACATAGGCTATTACATACAGTATAGTAAATACATACTGTAGTACATGTACCATCTCCAGAAAGAGAGCCTCGTAGGTCTTTGGTCCCTGCTCATAAAGTTGGGAAACCTGTTTTAGGTGTATTTACGCCAACAAAGCTTGGTTGCGTTCAGAGACAAGACTTTGGGCCTCTAATCACAGCCTTTTCTCACCTTCGCAAGCGCCACATTGGGACCGAAGGACGGACTTTCCACGTCAACTCCTGTTAGGGCCGTTCGCTAGGCATTGCAGAGTACCATAAATACATCGCAAGGGAACGACAATTCAACTGCACTGCTAACTTCAGACACCCTCATACTCAGACAACCAGCTATTCAAGATGGCCCCTTCGTCCAGCTCCACCAATAAATCAAAGAAGAAGGATCCCGCCCGGGCTGAAAGAAAGACGAAGATGAAAAAGTTAAAGCAGGATCTCAACGACGCACGAGAAAAGCAAAAGAAGGTGGAGAGTGAAACAGAGAAGGAGGAGAACCAGAAACAGATTGACGAGCTGGAAGCAAACCTTTCCAACATGTCACAGTCTGACCCCATGGCCCTTGATGAGGATGAGGATGAGGATCCGAACCAAGGAGAGGAAGTCAAAAAGGAAGAGGCGTCAGAGACTGGTGACGACAAATTAAATGCTGCTGAGGTCAAGAAGAACACTGACCAAAAGGAAACAACCAAGAGAGAACAGAAAGACTCGACTGCTGGCGGCCACGTACCGGACGCTGATCAGAATGGTCATGATGCAACAGATGTCAAACGAGTTAAGAAGGTCGACATCGAAGACGAAGCCCTTTTTGTCCCAACCACCAAGACGACCGATGACGATGACCAGGACGAACTCGACGAAGACGGCGAGAAAGCTCTTTTTGTCAGGCACATTCCGAAACATGGCGAGCACATTGAGACTGTTGGTTGGGGCCAAGGTAAAACAGGCACGTTCTATATCAATCGTCACGGAAAGAAAGGTGCGTCGAAATACCGCCTTGAGTCACTCGCAGAGTCCGCCGAGTATGAGGACAGAGAAAAGAACGACGAAGATCCCCATAAAATCACCAACTCGGAGAATCGCTACGGAGATAAGAAACTGTCCAACGGAAGATGGAAATACACCAAACGCCATATCATTGGCATCTGGGGGGTAGCTTGGGAGTGCCCGGTGGGCTGTAAGGATGATCTGGATCTCATCAATCCGGCCGAAGTTGACAAGTGGCCAACCACATACGTCTTGATCATGTGGGACATCGGCGGGGAGCGGAAGAAAGTTTGGGAGACGAGGTCAAGTCTGAGGAACCGATGGACGAAGAAGGGCGCAGATTCCGCCATTTACGAAGCGGCATGTGAAGCCGAGGACCGGCACATTGAGGCAGAGACCGGAATGCGTCCTGCATCAAGCCGGTCGCCTTCTCACGGTCTCGCAGAGGCAGCCACCTCGCGTTTCCGAGCGCAGTCGCATGATGATGCGAACAATACCCGAAAGGTCCGATTCCAAGCGGATAAGGACATGAATGACCTCAGCAAGGCTTTGGAAGCTTTCAAGATTAGCTATGGGGAACTTTACGGAAAGCCCTTCCAGCAGATGAATGTCAAGGAAAAGTCTGACATGGTTAGTGCCTGGCAGGTCCAGAAGGCCGAGATTGTTGGTTACTAGCGCAGCTTGTCATACATTGTTCTCTGCTGGCAGCATGTAGCATAGGGCTGGTTCCCTTCAATCGATATAGCAAACAGAACCTTCATGAATATTATCCACATTGAAAGACCGACTCGGTGGTTTGGCGTCGCGGACTCATAGGCTATACCCTTCAACGAATTGGCTTCATGAAGTCGCTTGTGAGCCACGTCAGCCTTTGATAATAAAAACGCAAAAAATGGGCATGCCGGGTATCGTAGTGACTTGGGCCGTTCACGAGGTGGCTTGCCAGTCTGCTATCGATTCTATCGATATAGACGGCCTTCTTACCCCAACAACAGCGGAATGATGTGATCAACAGCTCCAGGATCTTCAGTTCGATGGCCAGCTGTATGAGGAGCTTGATCATAAGCGACCACGCCTCTCGATCTACTTACGGCTTAGAGACAAGATTCAAGCCCATCTCGACTCAGGGGCAAGCCCGGTACTTAGCATCCCAGAGAGTCTAGTCAGAGGGCAAGAGAGATTCGTACGTAAAAAAGAACTCCATCGTGCTCAAAAGCTAGCTAACAATCCTTTAGCTTAAGATCCTCGAGCAGAATTACCTTGAGCCTATTAACAATGGCCTCTCCGGAACTGAGCTACCTGGTAATGTTATCAATAGTGTGGACGAGCCGATGGGGGGCTTGGGTCACTTTAAGCTAGAGTAACTACTATTTCCTCGTCTGTTTACGAGGATGCCGACTACTTGGCCTCCTCATATCAACTCCTCGGGTTCACCAGCGGGACCATGGGCAGTGAAGGCAGGGCTAGCGGAGAGCTCCTTATCCTCTGCCTCTACCGAGAGGGCTGAGCTAAAAGAGTCTCGAGCTCGTTTCTGACCCGCGCGGGTCTCGTCCACGTCGCTAGTAATAACCTCGATCTGGTCTTCTTCGCTAGCTCTCGAAGGAGGTATAACTGGGCTTAGAGAGGGACTGAAGGAAGGCGAGTTGAACTCGCTCCCGATTAACAAAGGCTGCCGTACCATCACCTCGGCCTTGACTAACTCTTTCTTGATTCCCTTCTCCTTTTTGAACGGCTTTACCGCTGACCTCGGTGTCTTGATATGACGAGGGGCCAGGACTTGTGGTCGAGGAGGCAATGGCTCATAGAAAACAAGGAAAGGAGATATCGACCCTCTTTTTTACTGAAACGAAAAGGGCAGTCCTCACCGAAAAGCTTTGCGACTGTCTGCCTCTCCCAATCGAGGTCGCTCAGCTCCGTGATACCCTCTTTAATATGGGCGTTCTGAACGAGTCTCTTGTTGAATTGAAGAACAGAAGAGAGGGTAGGCTTGTCCTTGAACTGAGGGAAGAAGATGCTGTCGAACCAGAAGTGGACAGGTAAAAATGGTTCCTCGTCGACGAAGGGGGGCAAAGCGACTTTTCAGCAGCTCTCTAGCCAAAGACCACTGGGGCTCCTCGTCTTCGTCTAGTATTTCCCATGGGTCAGGCCTCGCAAGGAAGACGGTGAGACGCATCGAGATCTTCCGTCTGCTCTTGTTTTGGCTCTGTTTAGCCACAGCCTCACTGAGTTGCGACGAACTCGCCCTCATGCCTCTCGCGATCCGACTCTGCGTAAGTTTGGCATCTCGATACACGGCGGAGGGCCGCGATGCTGCGAGGATACGGCCAGGGCCGTCTCCAGAGCCGGTGAAGATCGTCTGTGAGGGCGTGGAACGATCAGAGGCTGTTAGGTCAATAGATTGTATAGCGGAGGAGGTGGAAGCTGTCTCAACGTCTCGAAACGGGACTGGCGAGCTGTCGAGGATGGAGATACTCGTGGGCCAACGTCTCCCGCAATATGGACACAGGTTCGACCCTGGGTGGCTATCGCGGATGAAATCGTGACTCCTTTGGTACGATTTAGAGGCCACGGTCTTCGGAACATCGGGACATGTCTGTGGTAGGACGTGATCGGGCATATCTACGTACAAGACAAGGTCAGTCGCACAATCTCATGATGGATAGACCCGAGCTTACTTAGGGAATGGATGGGGATAGCCCATAAGAGCTATGGGGTGACGATGGGCTGGGTATTGACGCTGGTGTGGATGTGTGAGTGGAAGAATTGTGACGCGTCACCAGGAATTATCATGACATATTCGCTTGGTGGAGATGCCATCTAAATGATGAGATACCTTCCGGATAGTGTGCCATACTGTAGTCTTGCAAGGGGGCACAAAATTAGTAAGTATTTCAACATGGTTGAGGCTTCCTACAAGGTCTATGTCACCCATGTGGTAATGTGCGACCGTAGGCCTGCGGCGTTCAGAGGCAAAATAGCGCCTGGCTCGGTTGAAACAGCGGTCAGACCAGCCCATTGCTGATTTCGAGCGGGAATTCAACCGCCTCCTCCTGGATTTGGGAGAGATGGCCCATACCCAAGAATATCGCGTGGAGGAATGCTGGAACGGCTACGCCCAAGCACCCAGAAGCTGTTATCGGCCCAACCAACCCCTGCAACCCAAACCGAGCTGATTGAGGGATTGCGGAAAATTGAAGCAACTGCTGCCTCATCCGACCATGGGCCATCACGAGGCGCTGGAAAAAGAAACACCCAACCAGCCACCTCCCGCACCAGCGTCAAACGAAAGGCGCCAACGGCGCCAACGGATTTGCCCACCAACTCGTCAGACGAATCAGCACTTGTCATATTCATTGCGCTGGGTAACCGCCTTCCAGTTGTGGTCATAGACCCGGTCGAGCTCAGTCGGGGTTCCCTTAATAGCGCGCTGGATTTGTTTCTCGGGCATAGTTTGTCGCAGTGAATCGGCCTGCAACTTCAACCACAAAAATTGCCCTTCACATCGCTCAACCATTGTTTAGGAGAGGGATGATCGGGCGTCTTCATGCTTGTTGCCCAGCTTCGAGTCCACAATATCGCGACAATATGCTTCTGTGTCGGATCTGACATCATCGGGTCGTATCTGGTACTCCGAGAATGCCGTGTGGTCGTCGCCCTTTAAGGCATTCTGGATGGTCGACAGGAACCGACTGACCACGAGGATCCGGGCGTCTGAACCGCCAACGACGGCTACGAGCGTCTTGAGGAAGTTGGCAACGGAGTTCATGGTGTGGTCGAGGCGCGTACACTCATCCAGGCCGTCGACGACGAACGTGCACCCAGGGACGGGGTGGAGGAGGGTCTGGAAGAGCGATATGATCGCGGGCCGTGTCGCGGTGGGGTCTGGGTCAGCCTCTTTTGATAGGACTAACGTGTAATTTATAAGATGCTTGGGAGCTTCTGCTTCTCGCGACGCCTGCTACAGCCTTCACTTGTTGGGACGGGACCCGTCCTCGTGTGATTGACGCACCCCCTCGGTGGTCTGACGTGGCGATGCCCTGTCGAGGTCTTGCCGATAATCTCTCGTAACACACTTATAAAGACGTATAATATAAAGCGTAGGTTTCAACCTGCTTGCCCAGCACCGCGGGTTTAAGGATACCCACTTCCTCCTTGCCATCGAACGCGATAACAATCTCCTCCAGCGTCGCGCCCTAGGCCTCCGGGAAGAGGAACACGATGTCGTACTTCCATCCCAGGCTCTTGATGCCGATAGGGTTGACGTATTGACAGAAGAAGAGCGAGAGCGAGGTGCTCAGGTTGAGGATCGTGAGACCCTTGGCACAGAGATGGTAGGGGAGAATCTCGACCGGGTATGCGACGTTGAGCGACGCCCTGGAGCTGCTACCGACAGTGGAGCAGCTATTGGTACTGATTCTAGAGCTGCCATTGATTATGGAGCTGCTACTGGTACTGGAGCTACTACCGACGCACTCCAAGACCAGCTTCGCCTGATGCTGACAGCCGAGACACCATGGGTCCGTCCTGCATGGGCGTATGTCGGGAGCGCAAACTTGTCCAAACGCGCCTGGTAATGTCACAACCTCCTCGTGCCCTGGATTCAAATTGGAGACCGATGACGCTGGTGATCTGCAAGCTGGAGAATGATACAGGGTGCTAGTAGTAATACTCGGGGCGCGTGAGGCCGATTCTCCCGGTTTCTTGAAAGGTTTCTGTACGCTCATTGGCTAAGCTGCCTTCATTGTGGTGAATCCTTCTTTGGTAGCACAGCCCCGCGGTCAGCTTCTCTTGGCGCCTGATTTAGGCTCGAGTCTGTGGCTTCGGGGCTGAAATTGACGTGCATTAAGACATGAAGCCTTACATATAAGCTTAACATTGATGTGTTACATCGGCACTCACGCCAATGAGTGGGGAGGCGCATTGCGGCCGCTCACAAGCTTTTGCCGCACCGGGAGGCGGTCGCCGTCTGCCTTGCGAATTTTCGCCAACACCAGTTTGCCATGTGATTTGGCGCCAGCCACCCGATCTGTATCTCGACAGTACGTGCCTGGTTCCTGGCTGATCACAGTCTCGGCCTCTCGGGAAGCTTTTATGGTTCATCTTCCTTTCGCCCAATTCGTAGACAGAAACCACTGGGCCAAATCGTGAAATCCAGCACCATTATCAGCTTGTCCGTCCTCAGTGGTGAAATGAGTCTGAACTGTGATGGATTCCTGACTTGCCCGCTGTATTCCGCTTTTTTCATTTTTTCGGACCCCAAAAATATCTTGTCCAAAGGGCTGCAAGGCACACGGCACCCTCAAAGCTAAGCTTTAGCTCCGCGGGGCAAGGTTGAACGAGACGATCTCCCTTTCCTGAAGAGGACCTCATCTAGGGTTCCGACCAATCAGTCACCTACGGCCCCTGGTCAATTCCTGCAAGAAATTCGTGGTCAGCGTTTCTGGGGAAGAATTAGCTCCTGCTGACTCCGTGTCTCCCAAACACTCGACGGAATTGAGCGTCAATGTTGGAAACAGCACCTCGCATGCGCCTCAATGCTTCTTTTCTTTGAGCTGGTTTTCCTAGCGAGGCGCAGGCGATCCCAGAAGCTGGGGGCCAAGAAACTGCCCTCGCAAAACCAGAGCCTCGCGCGAAATGTAAGCCGGCCCTGCCCGTTCAGGGATGAGTGCAGCATAGGACACATCAAGATGGAGGCATCAGGGGATCACAGCTCGTTCGTGATGCTTCATCTTGAACATCATTCGCTGATCACGAGTGAGCCCTGTCGGAGCTGAGCAACAGGGAGACTGCCTTACCAGTCTCGTAGTTCGCAATGTCGAGAGTCCAGGGGGCTGAGGGTGAGCCGTGAGATGGGATCATGAACATGCCAAAAATGAACTCAAGATCATTATAAATAAGGGCTCGTTTGTCCTCCAAGTCCATGTTTTTTGGATCATCATGCTCATCATCACTCTCTACTCCAGCAATAGCTTCAACACCATTCTTCTGCTTCGCACTTCTCCCAACCAACACTTGACCATCACAACATTCTCCAATTGCACACCCCTCAACACAGTCGAAAATGAAGTTCCAACTCTTCACCGCCGCCATCTTCGCCGCCTTGGCCATCGCCACTCCGGTGGCCCCTGAGGCTGCTGAAGACAAGGAGATCGCCGCCCGCGCCTCCGGCAACACGGTCACTGTAACGGAGGACATGGAGCTCGCTCTCGAGTTGGCCCTGACCGAGTTCATGTCTATCCCCGACGAGGTCCTCCTGAAGGGAGACGACGCCACCAACGACTGGCTCGTCGAGAACGGCCTCCGCGACGGGGATGACGACCTCAAGGACGACAAGGACGATGGGCCCATCTCGGCCCGCAGTGACGTCAACTCGCTCTCGATCCTCGAGAGGGATGAGCTGGAGGCTCGCGGTCCTCTGCAGGTCGCCAAGTGTATCTTCGCCATCTCCAAGGCCATTGTCTCCACCGCCATCCCCGCCGCCAAGATCCTCAGGATCAAGCGCTACCTCAAGCTTCTCGGAGGCGTCAGGAAGACCGTCCTCCTCCTCGTCAGGGCCAAGACCACCAAGCAGAGGCTCAAGCTCGGCGGCCGGGCTCTCGTCAACATTGCCAACGAGCTCTTTGGCATCAAGCCCATCAGGAGCGCCTGCTCCAAGATTTGAGTGACCTGATGAGGCCCTCGGAGGACTACTCGTTTGGGTTGCACTCAGGGGTAAGGGTGTAGTCGAGAGGGTTGGATATGGGAACGGGGTTTGGGGACGGATAATGGCGGATTTTTTGGTTGGAGCTCGATACTTGACAGTCATTACTGCTGTTTGTGTTGTGAATGGCTTTATATACCTACTTTGGTTCTGTCTTTACAAAAAGGCTTTGCGCCCTGAATTGATTCACGTTTGCTACATGATCGAGGGAGGTCTCGAATACAGTTATCTTACCACGGGCGAAGCTTATGTATTTTTAAAGATTAACTGGGCCGACCCGCAGACACTCTTTTACCATCTCGCCGAACCTCGAGCCGAAGCCGAAGCACATCCCGAAAACCTTCGACATTGCACTGCCGTCAGCCAAGTTCTGGCCTTCGTTCTGTTAGCTGTCGGTTCGCGGCCACGCGGACAGAGTGAACGCCATAACGCCATGGGTCAGTTGAATACCTGGACCGAGGACTACGAGACTATCCTGCGTAATTTGCCAGCGAGCGAACGAAAGCGAACGCCACCTCCCTCGGCATTTGCACCAAGGACATACATCGATTTTGACCGATCTCCATATCTCTTGCGTCGCCAGTGACAGACAGCCGTGACATGTCGGCCAACATCTAGCGACCCGGCTAGGAGTCAGTCTCCAGAAATGTCAGATGATGACTCGGCGGGCCGTCCACAGGACAGCCCCAGCCTGAGAAGCGACTTCTCCTAACGTAGTGAGGGTGAGAGCTTTGTCTTCGGTTGGCTGGCCCCTGATCCAGGAAAGAATGCGGGTGCCATTATACTCGGTGCGGGCGCCCTGATGGATCCCTGGTGGCATTATCCTTGAACTTGCCCGTCGGCATCAAGCGCGACATTTGGGCCTGAGCAGTCCTGTCCTCTTCCACCTCGACGTCGCCTGCCAGTTGCGGTTTCCGCCTCTTGGCCGCCTTTTTGAGGCTTGGGTTCTCACAATCGTATGTCACCTGAAAGGGGCACTCGGCATAGTCCTCCTCGGCCAACTTGTGCTTCCTAGAGCCCGTTGGCATGGCGGCTGGGACGATACGGACGGATGGCAGGGTTGATGCCTGACCGCTGAGACGGTAGCTAGGCTGTTGAGCAGTCGGTAACCAAGAATTGGCCAAAACCGAGCGCACGGGAAGGCTGATTGACCCGACCGACTGGTTTGGTGTCGCAGTGTAATTGCTATTCAGATCGCGTCAATACGCCATGATGGTAGTTTCAATGCAGTGCTTCCAGTTTGATCGCAAAGGGTTGAAGGTACTAGAGCAGGAGATTGTCTATTGTATTGCCCATCGGGTTTCGCGTGGGGGAAAGCCAACTGTAGTCTATTATGGCAGGCTATAGGGGTCACTGTTGCAAAACCCCAAAATTCACCGAGAGGGCGCCAAATTGGGTTAGCAGTGCAGGCCCACGCCCCCGCAGTACATTGCCTCTTGTACCTCAGCTGGATTTTTTTTACAGTTTTGGGCGCATGGAAGATTACCGTCACAGTAACGAGTTCGCAGCGAACCAGCATAATGTTTTTTTAATTCCCTTCAAAGTGACATGCAGCGTCATGTTGTGGCAGGCGGATTGGACCGACCCAGCTCAATTATCCTCATTCTCCTCGTTCTCATCCTCTTCTTCCTCCTCTTCGTCGTCCTCGGCCTGCTGAACGAGCTGCTATACTTGAATTAGTAGTTGATAACATCTGATGAATTGAGTATGCTTACGATCCAGCGCTGAGCAACCTCGGCGATGGCCTCTAGCGCTGTGACCTTTCTCTCCTCCAGACTCCTCTCAGCTACTTCGCCAAACGAAGCCAAAGCAGGAGCTGGTCGTGGAGCAGCAGAAGGAGCCGTGCCACTGCCGCAAGCTCGTAATTGTTGTGCCGCCCGCTGTGCTGCTGCCCGCCACGCCTCGTCCGGAATGTCATCCGCGTCGCTGAGTTGTCGGTTCAGGTCCCAAAAGGCACGTACAGCAGCATGAGCCTCAACAGGAACCTAGGATGCAGCTGGGTTAGCAGCTTGTTGGCTGAGAGAGACTAGATCTGCCATACAGGCCTGCATGTGTGGCCGTTTCTTGCGCAGTCCCAGCACGCAGCACCAGTATCTACGCCAAGGATGTCAGTATACTAGGTGTATAGCCTCAGATAATTAAACATACTGTCTTGAGAGGCACACTCATGACCGGGAGCTCTGTTGGCGCGTGCGACGCACTGCCGGCATGGGAAGTGACGGACTGAGCCGCGGGGAGGAACCTTTTTCGCCTGCTTCTTCTTCTGTTCGGTTGGGTAAGTTAGTAGTCGTCGCTTCGCAGGAGAACCCGCTGGATCGTACGGTAATCTTCCCTGTGTATTTGCGGACGCTCGGTCGGATCAATACACCGCTCGTCTTGACCAAGGCGTTCCGGCCGCGAGAGCCCCTTTCCGTCGTGCTAGTGGTCGTCGATTCGCCGAAGTTGACTGGGCCGGCTGGGGACATGACAATACTGTTGATAATCGGCTTTTTCAAGGCCATCATGATATTAAAGGAAAGGTGGGAACTGGGCTGAAGGGGGCCTGGGTGATGTTTATTTGGGGTTCCTGGTTTGGCAAGGCTCCACCTGGCCCCTTGAGACTAATCCGCAGCCGGCCAGTTGCATCTCCGCTGCGGGGTAGCGCGGTGAGTAATTTATAGTAAGGGTCATCCCATCGTCCCCCTTTTCTGTCAGAAACGCCCTTCAACGCGTTTGAACCAGTCGCTAGCGATGGCGCGTCCGCCCAATCCAATTGATCAGTACCGTGACTACGTCACCCACCTCTACCTCAGCGGTGTCTCGCGACACAGGATCAAGTATAAGCTTCGGAAACATCACCATGTCCACGTCAATCTCAGTACAATCTCTCGCCGAATCGCAAGCTGGGATCTCCCGCGCCAGCAAGCCCGAACCAAAGAAAGCCCCGAGCTGATAGAGGCCACCCGCGACCTGATTTTTCGCGTCGGACTTACCGAGAAACAGACACTGAGCGTCCTACAGAGACGGGGCTGGCCGATCACGAAACGAGGTCTGAAGCGCATCAGATTACACCCGGATCGCCGCTGGGTACGCAGGATCAACAGCGACGATGAACGCCTCGCCTTGCTGGAGAAGACAGAACAGGTCATCATCGGGATGACACGGCGTTCCAATGCCATTTCCGGGTATGGCAAAAGCCTCCTTCAGCCTTATCTACGTCAGCAGAAGCAGCTGTGGGTTCCACGAGACCCTCTCTTTGCAATGTACAAAATCATGTTCCCGAATGAGGTCGAGATTCGGAAAAGGATGTTCCGAAGGAAGAAGGGACAATTTCTCGTGCCAGGGCCAAACTACCAGTGGTGCATCGACGGTCATGACAAGCTCAAAGCGTACGGATTCGAGATTTACGCCGCAATCGACGCCTACTCGCGCAACATTATCTGGTTCTATGTTGGCCACTCCGCCACGACTTCGTTGAGCGTTTTGAAGCAGTACTTGACCGCATGTGACGCCTACGGCTTTCGGCCATGGTATTTGCAGGCGGATAGAGGCAGCGAGACGCCACTGATCGCAGCGGCCCATTGGAACTTTGCCCTGGCCGCAGATGGACGGGTGGAGTGGAACGGGCAGGTCTTCCAGCAAGGGAAGCGCCTCAAGGACTCCTACAAGGCGGCACCGAGTACAAAAAACGTCAAGATTGAGAAATGGTGGGAGAGTATGCTGCATATCTCCTCCCGGAAGTGGGTAGATTACTTTGGCGAGCTCGCTAGGGACGGGGACTTCGACGGCGATATGTTCGAGGATCAGATCGCCATCTACGCAGTGTTCGAAGATATATTACGCCAAGAACTCTTCGACTTCGTGGAGGCATGGAATCTTCATCGAATCCGCCTTCAGAAGAACCGTCCCCACGTGGTCCATGGCCAGCCCTGGATGAACTACCATTACCCGGACCCAGACAAGGCATGCAACTGGGGTATCCCCATTGACCGCTCAGTTCTAGCCGAGATGGAGCGACCGTTGGCGGATATTGACATCAGCACCTGCTTGGAGCCGGAGACCAAAGTCTGGTGTCGTCAAGTTCTCGTCGAAATAGGCTATGATAACGTGGTGTTTGGGATTCACCAGGAGCCGGACAAGCTGCGGCCTTTTAAGCGTTTCTACCTTGGCCTCCGAGATAGAATCATTCAACACATCGAAGGAGGCAGGCAGCCTGTACTGTCATATCGCAAAGCACCAACCGGGGGCGTCGCTGAATATGTATGTCTTCTCACCCTTCTGATCCCCCTAGCTAAATCATCTAAACGCATATAGCAAGCATTATATGAGCGAGCAAATCAAGCCCGCCAGGATGAACTTGGCGGGGAACCAACGGAGCAACCACTTGTTGAACTAGGATATGAGGACGAAGAAGGAAACGACCTGGAGGGGATAAGTGAAGATGAGGAGGATAGTGACGGTTCGAATGGGGAGCCGGAGTAGTTAATCCTTCCTTTTCTTGTGTCGTACAGCAAATGTGATGGGGATCTTAGTTCCCTTGAAACGGGTGGAGTGTGCCGGTGGGAGCTCCCCAGCATCAGCGTCAGGCGGTCCAGCTTGGTCAGTCCGAAAGCTTTGAGGAACGGACTCCAGAGTCATCTGTTAGCGTCAGCGCTCAGCTCAGTAATAAGGTAATTTAGTCTCTTACGAACTCCGGGGCCAAAAGTTCCTCGCCATCTTCTTCGTCTGCTTTGCCTGGCATGCCTCCATATTCCTCGGCAAGTTCATGAAGTGGATCCCACTTCGCGGAGATCGATCACATCCTCCCTCTCAACGGTCTCTTCAACAGCATCTCCAAGCTCGTCGTCTGTGGGGCTTTGGTCAGGGGGACTTGACCAAGGCTCGTCCGGCTCCATCTTGACGTTTATCTCCTGCCTGATCTCATCTGTGTCCACCTTGCCTTTCTCTTGCTTCATTTGTTTCTCTCTCTTGATGCGCTTCCTGCGCTCTGAGACAGGGCTCGTGTCCTCTCGCTTAATCTTCCGTTTCTTTTCTTCCTTGACCGGCGTCACGTATTCATCCGGCCTGAGCGGTGTAACTGACTCTTGCTTGTCGACAACATCTGTGCATGTCAGGACGACTAACACCTTCAACTGCCCTGCCTGATTGTTCCCAAAGTGCCCCGATGCGAGCATACTCGACGGTGTCGCGTACTTGTCGGTGTTGGGAACGGTAACGATTTTCTTGCCAGAGAAATTCGACGCATATGAAAGGCTCCAGAGGTCTCTGTTCGTGAGATCGATCGCTGGCGGAAGAGGTCGGAGATGGTCGAACAAATTCGCGGTGAAGGATGGCCAAGTCAGTAGATCTGCCGAGGAAAACTTGATCACCGTATCCTTCAGGGGCAACACCGTCTCTGGGACCTCGACTGTAAGCCCGTTGAAGTATCTGGTCTCCAGGCTCACAAGCAAGAGGCTAATATGAACCCACTGGTAGCCAGTCCGCTGTCTCATGGGTTTTCTGGCGTTACCTTTGGAATTCTGACTTGGACGCAATAGACATGCTCCGCGGGGATCTTTGAAGGGCCCATTTCGGTTGAAAGAAGAGATAAAAGTACGAAGAGGGGAGAATAGGGGGATTCTTGTTTGAAAATGAGGCTTTAATTTAAGCAGAATAACAAGACATCGCCCTTTCCTTTGGTGGATGAAGTCGCTAGGCTCATTTGAGCGAAATGTAACTACGCTAGTCCGCTGCTGACCAGGAGCGGGATTACAGCGGTGGCCCCTCGTGGGCTCGTCGCGCTGCTCCTCACCACGAGTGGAAGATAATGGCAGCCAGGTTCTCGCGATTTCTAGCAAAGGCGCGTCTCGGCCGCAACAATATGAAGCAAAATCCGTGGTTGAATTGGTTTTACAAAGACCAATTCGGATTGCCGGAACTACGTTTGGATATTTGAACGTGTGGTCGCAACCAACCATAGCATAGGACCATAGCGGCAACAGTCCCCCCCTATCGCCCACCGTAACAGCTACCATACTCTGCGACACCGCGGTACTCGAGATCGAACAGCCGACCCAGCGATAAATGGTGGATCGACTACAATATCTCAAAGACCTCTATTACGATTTCAATCAGAAAGAATTGTGTTGTTGTGGGCCAGTTCGCAAGATGAGCTTGGCCGCAGATGCGGGGAACGTGGTGGGGCCGCGGGGTAGCCTGACACCGGCGGGGCGGCGGGTCGTGAAGCGGAAAATCGACGATTCGGGGAATGAATCGGGCAGGAGCAGCCGGTATGCGGCACGAACGACTGCGAAAGCGACACTGGCGAAGGACGGCGACTGCTCGGCCGACGCGAGAAATGGAGGCAGCGATGGTGGCGATGGAAACGCGACGCTCCAGCACGTTTCGGATCTTCTGGGCGACTGCCGCGCCGAGTTCGCGGGGCTCAAACAAATGATCCAAGCGCAGGGCGAAATTATTCGCAGCCAGCAAGAGACCATCCGAGACCTGAAAGTGGCGTCCGAGGAGCAGAAAAATTTGATCCAGGACTTAAAGCTTGCGCTGGAGGACTCCAAACAGCATATGGGCCTGGAGCTGAAGCGACTGCACGAGAAACTTGAAGCCGTCACCGCGAGCGCACCCATTACCCCGCCGCGATCTTTCGCCGATGTGGCGCGGTCGCCGCAGCCATCCCAGCCCGCAACCGTGACGCCCAGCAAGGCAGCGACCGCCCCTGTTACCGGTTCGCTCTATTGCACGATCGACACGTCGCGGGTGGAAGAAGCGAATAGAGATCATGTCCAGGTGGGAGCAGTCCGGCAAGCCATCGAAGGAGAGATGAGGGCCAAGGATGGCCAGGCAATTTGGCGGTGCGCGGCGGTCGTGAGGGACGCTCGGGCTATGGAGCGCATCAAGGTAATCTGGAGAGACGAAAACGAACTGAAGCAAGTCAAGGAGGCTGCACAGAAGACAGCCGTCGTGGGTGCGAGAGTCATGAGGGATCAGCTCTACCCAGTGAAGGTGGACAATGCGAACAGGAGCATGGTGCTGGATGCAGAGGGGAACGTGTTGCCGGGGGCTGCCGAGGCGCTTGGTGCAGAAAACAGCGTCAGCATCGCCAGAATGTCTTGGCTGAGCAACAAACAATCGGGGAAGGCCTACGGGTCGATGGTGATCTACGTCACAAAGGAAAACGACGCGAAACGGCTCGTGGACGGCCACTATTTTGACCTGGCGGGTGAATCGGCCACAACGAATGTGTTTGAGCGACGCACGGGGGTCGTGCAGTGCTACAACTGCCAGGCTATCGGTCACAAATCGTTCCAATGCAAGAACTCGCAACTTTGTGGGAGATGTGCGATGCCGGGACATCAACGCAAGGAGTGCCAAGAGGCGGAGCCGAGATGCGTACCATGCGGTGGGCCGCACGAGTCGCTCGGCCGAAACTGTCGTATGCGGAGCACTCGCAGCGATGAGTAAGACCTTGAGCATCTTACAACTTAATGTGCGAAAGCGAGAATTGGTTCAGCAAAGCTTGATGAACGACGACACACTCAAAGACTACGGGGTTTTGGCGGTCTCCGAACCGTATGCGAGGCTGGTGGACGACAAGGTGGTCACGAGCCCGATGTGGCACAGCAACTGGACGAAGATGATCCCGACGCAGAAGCATGATGTCCTCTGGCCGATTCGAAGCATGATTTGGATACGAAGCGACATTGATGCAGAACAACTGCCGATACCATCGGCGGATCTCACGGCGGCCGTGCTTCGACTGCCGGAGAGAAACGTCATGGTTGTGTCGGTATATGTGCAAGGAAGGAGCGTTGAAATGTTGGTCTCAGCCACTGAGCTATTGCACGACCTGATCCGGTCATTTCGTGACAGTACAGGTAGACGCACAGACGTGGTTCTGGCGGGAGACTTCAATCGCCATGACCTGCTTTGGACTGGCGACGACGTCTCGACTAGGAGGCAAGGTGAGGCTGAACCCATCATAGACCTAATGAATGAGCATGGCCTTCGTAGCCTGCTTCCGAGGGGCACGAGAACATGGCAGGGTCCGGACCGGGAAAGCACCATCGACCTGGTGTTGGCGACCTCGGAGCTGGCGGACGAGATGGTAACATGCGTCCCGCACCCGATGGATCACGGGTCAGACCATCAGGCGATCCATACGACCTTCGATGTAGCGCTGCCTGAGCGGGACACGACGCCACGGTTGATGTTCAGGAACGCTCCTTGGAATCTCATCAGAGCAAGAGTGGAGGAGGGTCTCGGGGCGCTCGTGGGGGCGGCCGATGTGCAAGCACAGACGGACCAGCTCATGCGTGTGGTCTTAGAGGCGATCGATGATCTTACGCCTCGAGCAAAACCTACACCGTACGCCAAGCGCTGGTGGACGAGGGATCTAACACAATTACGCCAGTCGTATATGTTCTGGCGAAACCAAGCTAGGTCGCAACGGCGGGCGGCACGCCTCTGCCCGGACCTGGAACGGCGAGCCAAGGCGGCAGCCAAGGAATATCACGACGCCATACGGAGACAGAGGAAGGCACACTGGGAAGACTTTCTGGCCGAAGATATAAACATCTGGAAGGCAGCCAAGTATCTTGAACCTGGCAAGGACGCCAGCAGTGACAAGGTGCCGCCACTGAAGAGAGGTGGTGGAACCAGTACCAAAAATAGGGCGGAACAGGCAAAGGAACTGCTCGACACGTTCTTCCCCCCACTACCAGCGAGAATCGAAGAGGAAGGGGTGCGTCCACAACGGCGAGCAGTAGCCATGCCGGCTTTGACTCTGGAAGAGGTCGAAGCCAAGGTCATGGCAGCGAAGCCGTGGAAAGCACCCGGAACCGATGGCTTGCCGGCGATGGTGTGGAGACAGCTCTGGCCAGTAGTGAAGCATCGCGTTCTGACGCTCTTCCAGGCGTCGCTCCGAGATGGCGTCGTGCCCCATCAGTGGCGGACAGCAAAGATTATCCCACTAAAGAAGCCGGGAAAAGGAGACTACACAGAGGAAAGGCGTGGCGACCTATATCCCTTCTGTCAACGTTGGGCAAAATCCTGGAAGCGGTCGTCGCGGAGCGCATTTCGTATGTGGTGGAGGCCTATGGCCTGCTACCTGCGAACCACTTCGGTGCGCGAAAGCGGCGGTCGGCCGAGCAAGCACTCCTCCTCTTGCAGGAACAAATCTACAAGGCGTGGAGAGCTCGGAAACTGCTAAGTCTGATCAGCTTCGATGTCAAAGGCGCGTACAACGGAGTGTGCAAGGAACGTTTGCTGGAAAGGATGAAAGCCAGAGGGATACCAGACCAAGTGGTAAGATGGGTCGACGCCTTCTGCTCTGCTAGGACGGCCACGGTCGTCGTGAACGGGCACACGTCGGAACTGCGCGACTTACCACAGGCTGGTCTACCACAGGGGTCGCCGTTGTCGCCCGTGCTGTTTTTGTTCTTCAACGCAGACCTGGTGCAGCGGAGGGTTAAGGCGGCAGGCGGATCAATCGCATTCATTGACGACTACTCTGCTTGGGTGGCCGGCCCAACCGCGGAGGCGAACCGGGCAGGCATTCAGTCAATCATTGATGAAGCACTCGATTGGGAGAAGCGCAGCGGCGCGACCTTTGAGGCGGACAAGACGACGATCGTCCACTTCACGCGCACCAGCGCGCGAAGCAATGGTGTGGCGTTCTGGATCAAGGGCAGAGAAGTCATACCCAAAGCCAGCGCAAAGATTCTGGGGGTGATCATGGACTCCGGTTTGCGGTACCAGGAACATATCGCCAGCGCAGCCGCGAAGGGCCTCAACGCTGCCATGGGCCTGAGGAGGCTGAAGCTGCTCTCACCGAGGGTAGCGAGACAGTTGTTCATGGCGACGGTCGCCCCGGCAATGGACTACGCGTCGAACGTCTGGATGCATGCGCGTCGGGCGAAAGAAACGGGTTGGCTAAACAAAGCGCAGCGAATTGGTGCGCAGGCCATCACAGGAGCGTTCCGAACCGTGGCAACTGCTGTGGCCGAGGCCGAGGCCGGCATCCGCGCAATAGGGGAACGGCATGAGCGGGCTGCGACGAGGCTCTGCATCGACCTACGGACGCTGCCGCGGGCGCATCCGCTGGCAGCACTGAGGAACAAAGCAAGCAAGCGGTACCTCTCGCCAATGCAAGGCATTGCCGCGATGGTGGCTGAGATGTCCACGGAGCGAATGGAAGTCATTCACGAGTATGCATTACGACCATGGACGGACCGTATCCCTGTGCTGGGGGAGGATGACCCCGAAGAGACCCAGACACCATATGACGTACAGGGTATCCTCATAGCAACCGCTGCGTCGCAGAGGGACGGCGTTGTGGGCATGGGAGGCGTTGTTTGCGACACAACGCGTGTTGGCCTAGAGCACACTCTCGCCACCTTTTCCGTCACCATCGGACCCGGAAGTGAACAAAATCCGTACACAGCAGAGCTAGAAGCGATAGCGACAGCGCTCAGATCTATACCACCAACCACTGCCCTTCGGGATGTGACAATCGCGGTTGGCAACCGCTCGGTAGTGGCAGAGATCAGGCGACCTCGGCAGCAATCTGGACAATGCACTATCCGTGGGATATATGATCAGATGGTGCGCCTTCAGAAGAGAGGTTGTACTGTCAGGCTTAGGTGGGTACCGGCCAGTGAAGAGGAGTTCGCATCGCGGCAGTTGGCCAAAGCTGCAGCGAAACGAGCCACGGTAAAGGGATGCGAGGCAGCAATGCCATCGTACCAGGCGAGGACGACGACGCTCCGGATAGCTCTCGCCCAAGAACGAGCGCTCGAACAACTACCGGAAAGCGTTGGAAGGTACTCGAAACGAATTGACAAGGCGCTGCCGGGCAGGCATACCCGTGCGATATACGACGCGCTGAAAAGGGAAGAATCGGGTGTGCTGGTGCAGCTCCGCACCGGCATGATTCGACTGAACAGTTATCTCCACAGGATAGGAGCAACGGATTCGGGTTTGTGCGATTGTGGACAAGCGACAGAGACGGTAGAACACTTTCTTTTCCGGTGCAAGAATTGGACGGCACAGCGGGAAATCCTGCTCAAGTGCTCACGAACAAAGATTGGGAATCTGTCCTTCTTTTTGGGAGGAAAAGCTGCATCGGATGACGACAGATGGGAGCCAAACATGCAGGCCGTGCGTGCGACGATCAGATTTGCAATTGCGACGAAAAGGCTGGAATCTACTAGCGTCGCTCAGGGCGTGGATCTTTAACATGCGACTATACTAACAAAACAGCCTCGGCTGTGGCAGAACGTGCTTCAGTTGCTGAGAATAGGATGCTGAACACTTGAAGAACTTGGCCTTCAAGCAGGCCTGCCATGGAGTCAAGAGCGACGAGGTTGGCTTACAAGTGGTGCGACGATTTATCTGTGGGGCTTGGGGTGTCACGTACCAACCGAACCAGATTGTCAATTTAGGTAGTGTCAGGGCCCTATAGGGACTTCCCTCCGGGCGTAATAAATACCAACCAACCAACCATAGTCTATGACAACATGACGGTCACGTGGAAGACGCTCGGGCGTTTGCTCCGGCCTCCAATGTGAAGCAAAATAGCTTCACCAGCGAGAACGAAACTTTCGAAATCCGCAGTAAGTAACCGTGCCGGAAAACGTCTGGTCGTCAAGATTCTCAGCCCTGTCTCGGAGTCTCCCCTCTTCCATCCGACGAGTCGAATCTGGTGGGAACATGGCATTCCGTGGAGGTTGGTGTGGGATAAAGCCACGGAGAGCAACTCCGGTTGACAAACAAGAGAATACAGCTATAGCAACTTACAAGGAGAGGATGAGAATACTATGCGTGGTGTCCGGCCCTTTCTTCGCGCGGGAGATGACGCCGCTCTGTCGGGCGGCTCGTGGGACGTTGCAACCTTCGTGGCCAGGGCCTGCTCGGAGGCCACACCTGGCCTCCACGGGTGTCAATTCAATGCCGGAGGGCGCATTGTGATCCGTGGAGGCCTTTATTGCAGCCCCGTGATGTTTTACGGCCGAAGGCGCACCCAGTTCAACTCCAAGGCGGTGACCACAAATAAGCTAGGCACGGAGATGTATCAGAGACTACGTCATCATTTCATGCGCCTCTACATATCCAAGCACGACCTTGTCTTGCGGTCAACGGCCAGCGTAGGAGGTAAAGTAAGAGTAGAACAGCGTAGTCAGCGTAGACGTACAGTGCGTGTCATAATAGCTGTAATGTAGTCCACGTAGACAGTACAGTGCAATATGCAAACCGAGGTTCGGCAAGCAGGAGAGTTCACAGCACAAGTTAGGTGAGGCAAAGCCCGTAACATGACACCAAACAGCGCAGTCGCAATCAGAAGACCATCGCGGGCGTGTGAGCGACTTGGTGGGTTGAATTCCTAAACAGATATGGGCGAACAAGTACAGGGTGTAACATGTGGGCCATCTGATCTCCCTTTCAAGCCAAAATATGGTTTTATCAAAGCCTTGGCCCTTCGCAAATCAAATGTCCGCAAGAATAACAGCCCAAAGAAAATGTCGTGGCTCCATCAACAGAAAAGTAAACGGTCAAATCTCTTGTTCGGGTCTGAGCAATCGGCGGAGCACCATAGCTTGGACTTCTTCACAGGTCTTTTGCTGGAGGCTCTTGCGATAAGCAATCTTGCTGTGAGCGATGGGACGAACGGACTCCGCAGCTTCGCCTAGGTTCTCAATTACTACCCTGCGAAAAGTATGACCCTGGAAATAGCCGTACACGGGCTTTTCTGAAGATTCCGCGTAGCCTAGAAAGACATCATTATATTGGATTGCTTTGGGAATTATTGTTCGGCGTGGATTTGTAGCCTTTTGGTGCTTGCGCGGTGGTTTAGTTCGGTAGGTTGCATAGTGTATAGAGAGATTCGGCACTCGGTTTGGCTCGACTGCTGGGTGTCGGCGCGGCAATGTGCAAAGATAGATCACGTCGTTGTCGTCGGCTTCCCCGGTCGCTCCTGTTGTGGACTGGGTGTGCATGGTGAATGATTGTTCTGTACTAGCAGCGAATCAGCTGGAGAGCCCTCAAGAGGAGTAAGATGCAGAAGAGCAATAATCACCGTGGTACAGTAAGTTCTAACTTTCAGAACTTCTGTCAAGTTCGTCATGTCACTTTCGCCTGATGTTGGCGTTAGATCGCGAAACCTCGTGTGTCGGTCGATAGTTAATCCGCGACCGTGAATACTCAGATGGAGGATCCGGTTTTCGGGGAAACGACGGGCCGCAGTGGAGCCGCAACTCGGTTGATGGAGGAACTAATGTGAGCGCATCTCTGTTCCATCATAATTCCGTGGTAATCCCGACACGTCACGGTAGTCGGCCCCACATCGCGACTTGGAGAGGTTGTTCGTACTACCGATCCATTCTCTCCATAACGCATCTTTGACGGATTTCGACGGCGCACTCGAAGAGCGTAGACGAGCTCCAAGAGCTATTGCGGCAAGCGTAGCAGCGCGCTGAGGACGCAGAGCGAACACCGACAGGAGGAGCGACAACGAGCCGACAGAGAGCAACAGCGCGCCGAGGACGCCAACGAACAAACCCGACCCACGACCGCTCGATGAGTACATCGCCGCCTGCCACAGCCTTGTCTTTTCCAGACTTGCCGTCGAAACAGACAAAAAACTGACATCAAAGGGCTCTATTACCAACCTGCGCAACAAGTGGTGTCCGACACATCTCCGACCATGGCCGAACTTTTTGGAACAGCTGAGAGTCATCTTCGGTACACTCTACGATACCTTCCCTACCGACAGCCGCCTTTTTGAGAGCCGAGGTTTCCTGGTCGGCCTGGGTCACCGGATCTCTCACTGATCGATAGCAAACGAGAAGACGCTCGAATATTTCCTGCACAACAGCGTGGGGGACCCGGTCAGAGCAATAGCAGAGCAGCTCAAGAAGGTGGAAAGGGTCAGGCGTGCATTTGACATGGGCGATGGAATCGTCTTCGATAACCACCCCCATGCCATCAGCGATGTGGCTCAAGAGGTGGTAGACCGTGAAACCCCATCGACACCACAGACACCCGACCACAGACATGACCTCAATCAGCTGCGTCCTGATCAGATCTGCGTCTACCGATCCAACGACAGACTCCCGGACAGCCGTACCATGGTCTTCGTTGCCGAGTATAAGCCTCCCCACAAGCTGACCGCTCCATACCTTCGTCTGGGTCTGCGGGCCATGAATATTCCCAAGGACGTCGTAAATTGCACCACGATTCCGACATCCGCCGCCCCGGCCGCACTCTTCCAATACCACGCGGAGAGGCTGACGGCATCCGCCGTCACGCGGACCTATCGTTACATGATCGAGGGGGGTCTTGAGTATGGTCTTCCCACGACCGGCGAAGCGATTGAGTTTCTCAAGGTCGACTGGGAGGAGCCGGAAAGGCTGTATTACCACCTCGCGGAACCTGGTCCGGAGGTGTCTGCCCATACTGATCACTTTCACATCTGTACTGCTGTCGGTCAGTATCTGGCTTTTAGCCTGTTGGCTCTCGGCTCACCAGGGCAACGGCGGATGCATGGTCAGGAAAAGCGCCGGCGGGTGACCTTGGGCTTGAGCACATGGGCACAAGACTTCGAAACGACACTACGATCAATTCCCGAAGGCGAAAGATCGCTCTCCAGTGGCTCATCTGGTTACGACCGACCACCTACGTAGGGTTCGATCGGTCACCGCATCTCCTTCGTTGGAAGAAATGTCAACACCGCCCAGTGACCTCCGCCACGTTGGCATCCTCGCTGGCATGGACGGCCATGGACGGCCACACCTTCGCCGCCTACCACGCCCACGACGACCTCTTCGCCCGCTTCTGGGCCAACGGCCTCGCCCACGCTAGCCGCCTCCTCGGCGGCGGCGGCGGTGGTGGTGATGGCAGCAGCGACTGGCTCCGGCCCGAGGACTGGGAGACCCTCGCCGAGCTCGACGAGATGCAGGGCCGGCACCGGTTCTACTTTCGCGCGCGCTGCGATGTCGACGTCGGCGGCGGGCGCGTCCTGCCCGCCGCCGGGAGATGGACTGGTTCGACGCGCACAAGAACGGCGTTAAGAGGGTCAAGAAGATGTGCGACCTCGCTGGCCTGGACGTGCTCAAGGTCACAGGGCAGCACAATGATTTCTGGGGTGATTCGGACAGAGTCGACTATCGTGACTGATTATTCCAGAAGAGGGCTTCAACATGGACGAATCACATCGGAACGCCTTCAACCTCATCACTCCACCGCAGACACAACCGATGCGGCAGGGAAGTACAACAAGCAGAGTGACCCAGCAGGCGTGGCCGCATTTCGGAGCCCCCGGGGAGGGAGGCAGGGTTGCCCAGCACCAGGTCTTCATCCCGGGCGTGGAGCGCCGTGGTCATCCCCTGCCGAGCGTGACGGGACCACAGAGTGAGGAGAGTCGGGCCATTCGAGAAGCATCACGGCTGAGGCTGGAAGAGCAGAGGCGGCGTGAGCGTGAAGTGCTAAGATATCAGCAGCAGTTGGAGTGGCAGGAGTCGGAAGAGCGCCGCCGCCGACCGATCTGGAGCGGGCTGCACGAATGGAACTCATCAGCAACAGGGTACGCCTATGCGCTCCTTCCAGCGCCCACTTACCCTGAGAAGCGAAGACTCACAGTGCGTTAGCAAGAGCCGCCGTATGCCCTCGCACGACGACGGTCCTTCTGAGACCGCTGCAACCGAACAGACGG
Organism: Verticillium nubilum; assembly: GCA_002851675.1. Lineage (NCBI taxonomy): Eukaryota > Fungi > Ascomycota > Sordariomycetes > Glomerellales > Plectosphaerellaceae > Verticillium > Verticillium nubilum. The sequence continues at coordinate 27,040 of NMXI01000104.1, forward strand.
GCGTTCCCGACCCGAGGGCTGCTCAGGTAGTTGCGCAGCAAAGGGAAGCGCTAGGCCGTTTGGCCCAGGCTGCGGAACGAGCCTTCCAGGAGAAGAAAACAGCGTCAGACCAGCGCGACTGGTGTAATCCGATTCCCGCAGAGCGTAAAGTCGACACCGTGCAGGCCTTCCTGAAGAGCTTCCACGACGAAAGCAGCATGGAGATAGCTACGTGCTCAGTCTGCTACATGAAGAAGAAGCCACGAGACCTCGGAGACGTCGACTAGAAAAGGGCGCTTCCTGTCGAGCTGCGGTCTGCGATGGAGGGTCTACTGGCATGCAAGAGATGCTTTCCGGAGGAAACTGGCCAGTCCGCTGTGCCGATCTGCTTCACCTGTCGTGCCGCTTTCGATAGACGACGGGTCCCGGCGGCTTGTGTGGGGAACATAATGCATGTCGGCTGTGAGCACAGGTACCCTATGGAACTCCGGGAACTTACGCCTCTTGAAGAGAAGCTCATCTCGCTCAATACGGCGTACGGGTTTATCACCAAGTTCAACATCCAACGCGGGCAGCAGACGGGCGCAGTGTACCGGAAGCACATCGCGGGCCACATCACGGTGTTCCCCAAGGCGTTAACGGCGTCGAGTTGGCGAGTCTCTAAGTCGAAGTGGGCGACGATTGCCATCAATGTTCTGAAGGCCTTGGCAGCCAGAGTTGCCGCGTAAGTGTCTAGAGTATTGACTGGCTGTTGATCTCCACGGACACATAGGCGGGCTTTGAACTTGGTTACGTAGCCGTTGGAATCAACCTTGTACTTGAAGACCCACATCAGGCCGATGATCTTGTTAAATGGGTCCTGAGTCAAGAGCTGGGTCTCTTGTTCAGACAGTTGTCGATGCGTCTCAAGGTCGTCCAGATTGGTGACCTCAATTCCTGCAGCTGCCAGCCAGTGAGTGGCATTGGGGGACTTCATGGCTTCCTTCCAGTTCTTTGGTTCTGGAGGCATGTCCCTGCGTAGCATGGGCTTCAGCGGTGTCTTGATTGTGTCGATTTCGTGGTTTCGGCTGCAGCCCTGGAAGAAGCAGAAGGTTCCATTATCAAAGTCGGAGTCGGAGTCGGATTCGTCTATCGTGAAATCTTCCACGTGGTGGGTGCCACCAGCACGGTGGTGTCGTTGTTGTTGATCAGACTCAACCTTCCTTTGAGTGGGCCGAATGACACGAGTGCTCCGTCCGGTAGGTTGAGCTGTAAGGGTTCTAGACGGTTCCCGAGCTTGAGTTGGCTCTGGAGTCGTCGAGACTGTTGCCTCAGGTGGCTCTGGTGTTGTAGCTACCACGATGGTGTCTTGGATGACCTCACCTGGAGGTGTAGTAGGCGATGAAGGGTCGTTGCTACTGACAGGCAACTGTGATGGACGAGGCGTTGATATAGGCGAGGCGCTTGGACGGCCTCGGTCGGGCGACGCGGCTGGAGGAGTGATGTTCAGTTGTTCGACTCGTTGCCGCTGTGATTCTACCCCCCAGCTTCAGGGGAGGTCAGTTGGGTACTGGCCTCGTCGGAGACATCAGTGGGTGCCGCGGGGTCATGATGCTGATCCTCTTGGGTGGTGTTTATGTTCAAGACCTGGGCAGTATCGAGATCCACGATCTCTGTGGCTGTCATGAAGGGGTCTTGGGAGTCCTCTAGAGAGAGGTCAAGGGTCTGGAAGGCCTCGATGTCGATGGGTGCTGGGGGATCGTCGTGGTCTTCGAATAGCTTGGATTCATCGAATGTTACGTCTCTGGTGCGGAGAATGCGTTGAAGTGATGGAACCCATATCCGGAAGATGTTGGTGCTGTCGTATCCAACTAAATAGCCGATGTGGGCTCTTGGCGCAAGCTTCAACTCGCGGTGGCGACTACGTTGGTAGTCGGCGGTCAAAGGGTAGGCCCGGCATCCGTACCTCCTGAGATGGGCGATGGATGGGGCCGTCGTGGTCGTGGTGGCTCTGTGGACAGGGAGCCAGCTGGCCAGGGATCCAATAGGAGTCTGCCAGCCTTTTGGCTGAGAGTGTTTCTTCGGCGTAAGGTTATGAAGATAAGTTACACTGCGGCAGAAACCAGCTCTGGCCATAGTTTCCAAGGAAGGCCGCTGGCCTGGGACAAGGACCTGGTGATATTGAAGATGTGACCACCACCTCGCTCTGCAGTTGGATTCTGCTGGGGCGTATTAGGCGACGAACGTTCGATAAGAATGCCACGATCGTCAGCCCAGTTGTCAAGATTCAGGCGAAGCGCTGATTCATTGTCGATGCGGATAACACCAATACTCAGTCGGTACTGTCTCCAGAGGAATAGTTCGAAGTTAACCAGGGCTTGGAACCCTGATTTGCGGTTTGGCAGGATCCTGATGACTACCATCTTGGTGTAGGAGTCCTTGAATAACAGAACCTTCTTCATGCCGTTGAATGCAGTCTCCAAAGTGAAGAAGTCGATATGAACCCTTTGCCAGGGTCTGGTTGTATGTTCATCTGCGGGTCGGCGGGAAATCTGTCGTTTTCCCTTACTTTGTTGCACAGGCCTCGCATTCAGAGACTCGTGGGCCATCGAGAGATCCGCCCACGCAAGAGTCAGGCAGGTGATCAAGGGCGTCAGCATTGGCATGGCCAAGCCGTTCGTGCCAGAGTCGGGCGGAGGCAATGGAATCCGGTCTGGGCTTCCTTGAGCTATTGTACAGGTTGAATTCCTGTGAGAGTTCGTGGCCAGAGTCAGGGTCAGAACTGGCGTTGTTGCGTTTGTCGGGAGTATCTTCTGGGATGGGCCGTTGAATCGGATGTTGAAGTGGCAACACATATTGTCCACCAATATTGCGCAGAGGGATCAAAAGGGAGTTAACCTTCAGAACTTCCTTCTTTGAGGAGAAATAGATCTGGTGGTATCTCTTAAGCTTCCTGGTGCTTAAGAGGGTCGTTGGGTAGCCTTTGATGTAGGCGACGCGCTCGATAGTCAGTTGGACTGGCTGCATATCAGAGTCAAGGACAGTGACCTGGATACTTCCGCATCCAGTCACTCGGTTAGTGGGTCCTCCTCCTGTGAGGAAACTGGGCCCGTTTGCAACAGTCTTGAATGTGGAGAATAGATCTTTGTTGTTGCAGATGTGCCTTGCAGTCCCAGAATCGATGATGAGCTCGTTGAACAGGCGGGTGTCAACTGGGCGTTGGTCATGGAAGACTCCGGTGGGAGTCGAGTTAATTACAGCGTAGGATCCATTGGTTCCGTCGGAGTCGCTGTCGGAGCTTCCACGATCTTGAACGTGATGAGATGAAGACTTATCTTTGGCTTCTTTGACTTCCCTCTCGATGACTCCTTTGATGAGCGTCTTTGTCGAGGGTTTCATGTGTTCCCAGAAGTCAGCAATAACCTTGTTGTGCCCAGGAGCGGACTTGTAGTCGTCCTTGCGACGGGCTGGGTTGATATTCGGGCATCGAGAAATAGGTCGACAATGGGAGTTAGACCTGCCCTTGGTCTTACAGTCGCACATGAATTGCCGGTCTTTGGTTCGGGCGCCTGACTTCTTGGATCCAGACTGACGTGCGTCGTTCCCTTGGCTGTTCCTTCCCAGGAAGGTATTGAAAAAGGACGTGTCTAAGGGTTTCCTGGTGAGACGTCAGGGTCGTTACTGCGCAGCCAATTCAGATACTTCAGTGCCAGTTTCTCGATGGTAGGTAGGTCTGAGTCAGCCATGTCGCCGTGGCGTTCAGCAGCGGGAATTGCCCAGTCGGGGGAGATGTGCTTGACTGCGTTGAAGAAGGCACTGCGTTGTTCATGGGCGTCACACAGGTGAGTGACGGAGTAGATCTTGATGTCTTCGCAGATCAGGATGAAGTCCTTGATCCAAGTCTCGTGATTGGTCTTCTTGATGGTGGTAGCTGCGATGTGGGTTCGCCATCGTTGGCTAATCATCCTTTTCATGGCATCGTTGTTAGGAGCCAGATGCTCCTTCAGGCTCTTGAGCTGATCTTTGATTTCTTTCTTCTTGATGTACCAGTGACGGAGACTGGCGTCGATAGTTTGATTCATGTGGATCTGGACTTTGGCAAGGCCATTCTTCAGGATCTTGGCCAGACTTTGTACGGCCTGCCAGCGTTGGAAGCGTGTAGCGTAGTCGTCCGATCCGATTTCGGGTAAGGGACCGGGGTCGTGTCGGGAAGGTCGTTTTTCTTCCTCGAGGTCAGGGTCAACATGTTCCCACACATCGTATGTATTGGCAACATATTCCAGAGTCTCAATCCAGGGATACCATCCAGCAGGATCTATGAGACGGACAGTGACTGTTGATTCGGCCATCCTGGCGACGATGTCGGCAGCGATAGGAGAACCAAGGAAGTCGGCAAGAGATTCACTAATCTCTATTAGTGGAGTCTCGAAGAATTCAGACTCGGCAATAGTCAGGGCCTTCAGCGTTTAGGCGCTTGACTGCACGAGGACCTTGACGAAGGGAGGCCTCGATTCGTGGGGTGCCTCGTCGAGAGGGCTTAGACGTTGTGGCCGAGCAGTTGCCTCACTCGATGAGTCGAGGGCTCGGCTAGAAAGAAGTATAGCTGACATGCCACTGAAGAACTTACCACCGCAACAGTTCGTTGGATGGAATGGCCAGGAGCTGTTGGATCGATCGATTATAACCCTTCAGTAATAGAGCGCCGGGCTCATAACTGTCAATCTGACGCAACGGAGACATCAAAGATAAGAACCATCGTTGTTTTGTTCATCAATTGAAAAATGCCTGTCTCTTTCCATGTAAAGGAAAGGTTCTAGTCCACTATATATAGGTGCCGTGATACGGTTGACTTGGGTGAACCAGCTCGGCCGAAGCCGGCCGAGTGGTTAGACAATCTGATAAGAGATAGAGCTCCAGCGCTTGACAGTTTCCACGAGGATCCGTTAGTCAGCTTACATGACACCATCATTGTGTCGTTGGATTTTCCAGTCTCCGAGTATGTGCCGCTATCTATGAGACTGGAGATGGGCTGATTGTAGATGAATCGTTGGCTAGTCCCCGTGAGCCGATGGCCAAGCTATCCCTCCTCTATCGCAGCCACGCTGTCTACTTATTACCAACACATTGGTCTTCATTCACGTTACATTCAGTCCGCAACAACTTGAAGACGTTAGCCATGGAAGATACGAAACAAGGGAAGGACCACGGGCACACCACATATGATGTAATATTGTCAACATCGGATGTTGACGGGGACTGCGCTGCTTTGTAATCTGTCCCCACCAACAACCAATTAATTATTGAGGCTAACCATCGGCTTCAACTATCACGCATGGTTTTAACCTCGATCATGTTCTTCGCGCCCACCCGCAACTGTCTTGCGCTTCCAGCTGCGAAGCTCTTTCCTCGCCCTCACGTCCTTCCCAGGGGCGAGGGGCCCCCTGCAGACCGCCAAGATGGACACCCTCTCCTGAGGAGAGGGGCAGCCGTCCAGGAATGATTCGTCTTTCACCCTGTAACCTTGTAACTCCTGAACCTCCTCTTCGGGATGGGGTGCTGTGTCCCGTCCGCCCCATAGTACGCGGTGCCCTTGCAGTTGGCCTTGGAGTACGCGGTATAACCGGTCGGGTCGGTCGCGAAACGAGTGTCTGGGTCAAACCAGATGGAAGTTGTCGGCCAGTCATAAGTGGAGCGGAGGTTGACGCATTTTTCAAACTTAGTCCCGTGGGCCGAGATGTGTTTTATCCGGTTGCCCTTCATGGCCCTGAACTGGAGGTCCCATGCTTGCGACACGGTGAAGAAGGTGACGAGGGCTGCAAGGAGAACGAACAGTCTCATTTTGAAGGAGTGGTGAGCTGGGGGGTTCAAGGTCGGGGTTCAGAGATGTTGGCGAGATCGTTGTGAACAGTGTGGGTGACGACTTGGGGGTTCGAACTTCGAAGGTTGGCTGTTTGATGAGATTTTATATTCTACAGATCATTTGGCTCTTGTCATCATGTCGGGAACGTGGGTGTCTATTGTGCCGTCTGACAACCAGATCGCCTCAGGGGAAATGAACCTGGGAGTGAGGTTGAATGGAGGGCCGGCCGAGCCCACTAGTTTTGGGGCTTAGACCCTCGATCCACGTCCGGGGACAGTTGCGGTGTGGCTCTCCTGATTTTGATAGGCACATGGGAAATTGAAAGGCGCCTAAGGCGACCCACTATCTGACAGGGTTCTCATGGACCTTGGCGGAGGTTTTGATGACTTTTTGTCTCCAAAACATGTCTTCGCTCTCCGAATATTCCCAGTTACCAGTCGTCACCACTATGAGGAAGAAGCGCGACGCAAGTCTCGAATCACTCTTGACAGAGGCGTGGGAGGCTGCCGATGCGCTCCCACAGTCAAGGGTGCGTGTTGGGTTCCTTTCCCCGGTCTTTGATATGCATGAAGCTGATGCTGGCGGGGCGCCCTCGAAATGGACGATCAACCCGCTGCTGCATCCGAAGACTATTTCTTGCTTGCTCTGGCTCATATTCTCCTGGAAGAATCCATCCAGTCTTGGGACTGCCTCATTTCCCCCTTCGTGGCGCATGCTCCTCTGACTCTCGCCCTACGTACGTGTAGACCGTGCCATCGTGCACTCCCAGACAACGGGACCGCCAGTTCGCGGACCGCCGGAAGGGCACCCGGTCGACGGGCAGCCCGGCGTCTCGGGGATATGCTTTGAGGGAAGGGTAAAAGCAATGATTAGACTTAAGGATTCCTCCGCCAATTATCTGTTTTGGGTGGTGCCGATAACTGGTACCCAAATTAGGGAAGCGATCCAAACGGAGAACCAGTAGCATTATTCAGTGCCAAAGAGAGTTGGGAGGTAGTTATGATCCCTCCCTGTAGAAATTGATAGTCGATTCAAGTCGAGATCGGGAGCTAGGGAAAGAAATGACCGCTGTGAGCATTTCAGTGCAACTGGGTAGGTTTCTCTCATATCAGTCTTACCTTGGTAATAGGACTTACACCATGCTGCTCAACCTGTCGCCGACTCCCGGGACCTGAGGATGGAATCCCACAATGGCTCAATGAGGCAGACTGACAGCTCAATTAAGGGGACAAGGATGCCTCAGCAACGATCAACCTGGTGGCTCCCATGGGACCTGTTCGAACGCCTCTTGGTAGAGACGTGCAACTCACAACCTGGAAGTCTCATCGAAGAAAACAGACAACCCTCAATGCTTCCATAATCACGTTTTCCCCGCCCTGTACCACCAGGGCGTGGCGAAGGTAGTGAGCAGGGGTCGATAGGCATTGCTAATAATAACTGCATTTGGATAATAATCCCTGCGGTGGGGGGATCCGGGTTGTTTTCGCCTTGCTCTGATGCTTGTCTTTGCGCCAGCCACCGCGGCACATGGGTATTTCGCCAATTTGGCGATTCGCAGCTGTTCAAAGGTTGGGCGGTGGGGATACCGGCATTGTCGCCAAACAGTAAAAGTAAGCTGGCCGGGGCCCCGAGTCATTGACATGCGTCGATATTCGGGAGGGAGAGAGATTCGAAGTCTTGGCAGATTCAGTGGCCAGGGTTGAGTTTTCCGCGACGCCGGTCTGGGTGCATTCGAATAACGTCACGGGTTGTAAGAGCGCACTTATTGGCAGAGTGAAGAGGTCAACCAGCAGTTGTTCCAGCAGTTGTTGAGGTAGCTCGCAGGGTAGGAATACAGGTGAACTCTGGCCCTCTCCTCCAAGGAGCGGGGCAGAGTCCGATTCTTACAGACCCAGCAGTTATCTCCTCCATCCCAGCAGTTATCTCCCCCCTCTAGCAGTTGTTAAGGTTGTATAATGGCGGGATCGACGTTGCCAGCAGTTATGCCCCTGACACGGGTCCTGTGTTGGCACAGCGGTGTATTATCATGGAACGATGAGCACCTCATCGCCAGACTCATCGAGCTTTATTTTACGTGGCACGAACCTAGTTTGCACACTGTTGGTCGAGAGACGTTCGGCGCTGCACGGCGGAAATACCGCGACGAGAATGTCGAAAGCACGCGCACTTCGTTCTCGTTCAGAGTTCGCATTCTGTCTGACTAGATCGGAGGGTCGTGGATGAGAAGGGGAAAGCAGAAAGAAAGGTTCGGGAGATCGGGGGTCCCGGACAGCAGCGAACCCCAATGCCCACATTCTCCAACGGGTTGGGTCATGGGACCCTCCAAGACGAATCAATGCATTATGCGGCCTGGAAGTCTCCCAGGACCTCCAGTAATAGAATCAGATCCGGGAGATACATATGCAGTCGAAACCAATAGGGGGCAAGGAATGTATGAGGCGTCATGCATGCCGCAGAGCCACCTGGTCCACAAGAGTGCAGCCCAGGCAGATCGTGCACCGGAGTTGCTCACGCTGCGCCATCGAAACACGGTCAACGGCGGAATCCGGAACATGGTCTTCGACAGGGAGGGATGCTCATGCTCGTCTTCGGCTACCACAAGATGTTTTCCAGGACAGAGAGGCTCAAGGTCATTCCTGTGGCTGGTGCTGCCATTCTGGGATTCGCAGCATGCGAGCCCGTATGGGATCCAGCCTGCTGGCGGAGGGCTTAACAGTGTGGACAACTGTCAGGGCCTTGCCGGCCGACGCATGCGGAGAGCTACGGAGATCGCCGGGTCCTCCCATATCTTGCGGAAAGCCAGCCCCTTCTCTTCCCTCCGTCATGACGAAACAGCGCATCCGCGAGCGAGAAACCGACCGTGGCGTTGGCAGCGTATAGATGTCTTGGATGGAGTATCCTCAAATATCTGTGTGGAGTTGAGCTGCGTTTCTTGGTTGCCAATTACGCGCTATTATTGGCCCCTCGGATCTGTCTGACAGGCAGCGAAGCTTGTCAAGCCGTGCATTGTCACGGTTTCGTGCCAGGTCAGTCTTCCTCGTTGCTCCCTTTCAATACATACGTTTCCAGGTTATTGGATCATTCAAACCTCATCTTCATCTACCCCATATTGACCCGTTTGCACGGCCGACCCACTACATTATAACGAACGATCTTCCCATTTGCTGTGTCCTCGTACTGGCGACTCGCCGGGGTATCAGGAGCGTCATCAGGCCTCACCTCCATTTCAGACATCTCGGCAACACCGTCTTGGCTCTCACTTCGCTCCGAATCCGTCGAGATGGCCGACTGGACCAACCCTGGCGGACTATCGCTGTCGAAGCAATCCCAACTGCAGTTCCGCCGTCGTCCTCGCATTGGCTCCCAATCTGAGGCAACCGATACTTCATCTTCCTCCTTCTCCGGGTAGAACTGATCATCTCCGACAGACCGATCCCGCGGCCTCTTTTTAGGACTCGGTGTGCGGCTCGACGAACCAAATATCTTGAGGGCCATCCGTACCTCAGGCGACCGGAGCTTGGTCTCGATTCTCTTGCCTGCCTGAGGGTCAAATAGAAGAACCGCATACTCGGCGACGCCCTTGAAGAAGCGTAGCGTCTTGTCGGAGAAGACGGTCCAAGCGAACCTCGCAAACACATGCTCTATGGAAATGCCGGAGAGCGGGGCGGGAGACCGGTCATGGTAAAGGGGAATAAGGTCGGGGTTGTCGTCGGGTGAGAAAACATGAAGGGCAAGACTCGCCTCTCGGCCAGCTGCGGCTTGTTTCGGAACGAACGTAAAGCGACGAGTATCAAAAAGGTAATGGAGGTCACGGCGGAGGGTGAGTAGGTTGGTCGGATCCTCTGTGGGCTGTGTTTCGGAGCCTGACTTGACATATCTAGGTAATCAATGTCAGCAGGGGGAAAGCCATACGCTCGATCACTTACTTGTCCATTTTATTAGATGCGAACCACTTCTCATCTGCCACGGGCACAAAATGCGCCACCTCCAGAGCACTTGCGTATCTTGAGATACGGCATGTCCCATCTCGGTCCTGCGCAGCAATCTTCCTCTTCAGTTTCGATGGGCTCGCTTGTGGGATGTTGATGTTGCTCCAAGCGAACGGGAGGTCTCCATGAGGAAAACGCCAGTGATCGAACGAGGGGATAACCGGGTACTTGTCTGTGGCGAACGGTGTCAACTTCCTGGTCCCAATAACAATAGGAAAGGACACACTTACAGTCTTGTCGCTGTTCATCAACAAAATAGAAATACGTCCGTCCTCTTAGAACATCAGTCGTACCTCGGTCGACCCTGACACCCTCCCCGTTGACGTCGATCTCCGCAATGTACCCAGAGTGCCAGGTATTGCCCGTTATGATTCCGCATGCAACAAGCGCGATGTCAACATCGACCCCATCTTTATCGACGCCGTCGATCGCAGCGAAGCGCAGCAGCGGCGGCTCGCTGTCGGGGTACGCAGGATGTCGGATGTCGATGTAGCTAGGCTCGCTACCGTCGGTAGTAGGAGGCGGCTCCAGCGGTGGCAGTATCGGCATTGGGGCGACAAGGAAGTAGGAGGTTAGAATGCTGGTGATTGACTTCCGATTGTTCGAACAGCGGGGGTTCGGTTGTTTAGGACTTTGGTTTCCACGGTAGCGTACTAATTTACCGAGGTTTAACCTGACCTAAGGGCCCACGGTCCATTCATCTGTGCGTCATCCCATCTTAGTCGACGTACTAATGCAACATTGACAGTCACGTGGATGATGCTGGATACTTAGTATTGTATGTACGCATGCGTTCTTTTTGGCAGGATCACCGTATTAAAAGGACTTCTCGATGATGGAACTTAGTGATCTCATCCTTGTGCCCCCGTTCTTTTGAGTGACAAGTGCAGTACAAGAATGACCCCACTCCTTCACCAAGTCGTGGGTGCTCATACCCTTATAACCGGATAATGTTATTGTTGTGTTGCAGGTTGAAGTGGTGGAGTTAAGGTAGAAGTACGTGGGCATGACCTTTGTCAGATACTCGATGCCTCATGTATCGTATCCGTGCGATGTTTTCGCTCTCGGCGTCAGCTTATGGACCGTTTCGCTCACTGCATCCATCAAGACGTCGGCCTGCTGCTGCACCGAGTCACCCGTTGGTGCAGTTCGGAGATTGTCCTCAATTCGGGTTCTGATCTCTTTCCATGGTGCGTTCTTGAACAGCAGTCTCTGCTCCGTGGTCGGCCGCGCTGTCGCGACGTCCAGGCTCGTTTCGATAGCTTGGTGGTCTGACCCATGGTCATTGTCGTGGATTGTGCACTTGATTAGGGAGTCGGCGAGATCTGCCGAGACTAGGGACAAATCAATCGTAGTCTCGCTCTGTCCGCGCTGCCACGTCTTCGTTCCCCGCGGCAACAGACTTCGCAGGGAGTGTTCGTTCATCAGCTCGATGAGCTGATCAGCCTCGCCTTGTCTCTCGGGTGCGACATCATTGCCTCCCCACAACTGGTCGCGTCTGTTGAGGTCACCGACGATGATCGAGTGCGTGGCCATGCCTCCTCGCCCCTGTTCGGTCCGAATGGTCGAGTCGAGTAGTAGGCAGGTTTCTGAGAGGGCTTCCGCGTCACCCTGGGACGTAGACGGAGATCAGGAGAACCTCTTTGTCCGCTAGTCGCACTTTAGCCGCGGTGACAAGTGTTGATCTGTATTGATAATACTTCGTAGAGGTGCGGCGTGTCTACCTACATAGACCCTCTGTCTTGTATCCCCTTGGATCCTACTTCCGCTCTTTGCGGGGCACTGCCGGTTCGCAAGTCAACACCAGTTTGCTCCATAAGCCTACCCCAACAGCCTCCTTGTAGGTTCCATCCTCGATGGCCGCCTGAAAGGTACTGTCCTCTCAGTAGACCGACACGCGCGTCCGTCCTCTCGAGCCATATAGAAGGTGTCGTGTCTGCGATCCGCCCATCCAGTCTTCCGTCGCTTCCATTATATGCCGCGCCCCGCAGATTGTCAAATCTGTTTCGCGCTGCCTCGCAAGATCCCTCCCGCAAGGCCGACCGTGTCTCGCAGGAGTTCACCCACTTGCATCCTCTCTGTAGCCAATACGGCCAAGCGATGCAGTGTTGCCCCTCCTACTAACCAAGGTGCTTCGTCGTTCTCTGCGTGGTTCGGGAGTGTCGCTTTTGTCGTTACTCGTCGCTCTTCGTCGTTCGCTTGCGCTCCTCGACCCTCTCGTCCCCTTTCGACAGAGCAGCCCGAAAGCACCCCAAGGGTGTCCTATTCCACAACCCGTATGTCCATCGGTCGTAGGCTCGATTTCGCGGTCGTAGGTCGGATGGTTTTCAAAGTGTCCCCTTGTGGCCTGTGCACGGCAGGGCTCGTGTACCCTACCGCTGTCGTAGCCCGAACCAACGGACAAAGTGCTAGCTCGTGGTGACTCTTCTCGGCTCTGTCAATGCCCGGGACGAAAGGCATTCACAGGTTCCCAGCCAGCACCACGTGGAGGTGAGAGTCGTCGCTGGCCTATGATAACAGCCAGGATGGTTCAAAGCTTCTTCTTCGAAATGGAGCTGTTCGGTGGAGCTGTTCGGTTAAGCTTCGGCACACCGGCGTACCTCCTCATTTGGGTGGAAAAATGCACTTGTCACCAACCCATTCCAAAAACTTGCATTCTTCTCGACGTACCTACAAGAATCTCAGCGTCTGGGTGAAGCCAGACATCGGGGCGGAGATTACCAAGCGCACTGTTCAACTTCGCTCCCTTACAAACCCCCCAGCAAGTCCATTAACCGTTAATCCATGAGCAACAGCGACATGGGTGTACCACAAACAACAGGGGGCTCGGTTCCTACAAGCCTTGGTCCCGTCGACTCCGATCGAGCTTTGAAGTATTGGGACAGTGTTAGCCCCGATGATTGTGGTATGCTTGGTGGAGTTCCGAGTGTGAAAGGTTATGCCCATATCAATAAGGTTGATTTGCAGGGATCCCGTAGCTTTTTGGCGAAGATGGGCGTTGGACAAAAGAACGGTCGTCAAGCCATTCAAAACGCGCTTGAAGGAGGCGCAGGGTAAGTACGGCAGATATCAGCGGGCAGTTTAACGTGCCGAGACAGTTACTGAAGCATCTCACAGGATCGGAAGGGTCACCGAAGGTCTACTTCTCCACATCGCCAAGGAGGACCACCTGGACGAGATGCGCGCCTTCGTTCACGCAAGCCTGTGGTGATGATGAGTGTGGAGAGCGCAGCAGACATCGCCAGGCACTCTAGGCCTCTCGCCTCCTTCGTACTGACCTGGATGCAGGTTTCGAGAATCCACACGTCCCAAACAACTTCAACTTGGGTATTGGGGAACATGACGGCGTCGTTGGCAACTGTTCAGCGTCAAATCTGGACCCAGCAACGAGAGGAGCTCGAATACTCGCCTATCTGAGTACCCTAGAATAAGCACTTTCGCACACCTAGTCATGATTGATACAGATGATGTCTAACGACGCATATCTACCATGCTCATTTGATAGTTCTTGGACATAAGTCTTATCGTACTTTCGCGTGCAGACGGCTTTTCGAACACTCGACGACAGCACCACTTCTCCACGCCTATCAAGAATTCGACCATTTTGCTTTCCCGCATATCAAACCGGTCGTCAGTGCTCATGACTGCCTGCGAGGACCCTTAACCCCTTCGTCTTAGGATATGTACGGCAGTAGTGGATAAGCTTGGAACCACAAAGAAAGGCCACTCATTCAACCTGTTCCCAAAGAAACCCGACCTCAATAGAGAGCTGCGGCCCGTGTCGTAGTTGAAATCTCACTTGAGTTGTTTTCGGGTCGCATTGTACCTTGATATCACAGTCGGTGGTAACTGTCGAAGCTTCCACAGTTATGAGTTGCTTGTTGGAGAGGTCCTGTGATTGCGTCGTTCGACGTACCAGCCATCGTGCTGAGATTTCTTCAGGTCTGAGGCTGAGTCAAAGTACCTTCTACATGCCTCACACATGTTATGCTCGGCCAAGTCGTGCTGTGTGAGCTGATCCAGGCTCTTGAAAGCACGGTCACAGGTAGTGCAATAGTAATGCTTTGCCTCAAGATGCTCATCCAGTTGGTCCTCTGTCCCAAAATCGGGCCTATGAAGGCATAGCGTACAAACCTGGTGGCCATAAAAGTTCGCCACGTGCTGCTACCGAGCAGAACGGGACGTGAAGAACCGCTGACACGGTGAACAGTAAGTCCCGGGGTGCTTACTCTTACGATCATTGTTTCTTTTTCCCCTTCCTTTTAGGGGACTGGGGGACTCTCCGTGGACTGTCACTGATTGCACTCCGCAAGTCGGTCACCACGTCAGGGAAGTATTGGCAAGCCCCACCAGATGTCTTGGAGCGAGAACCCACCACACAATCGAGAGACCAAAGCGGCGAAGTCCCGCGTTCCATGTCCGCAGAGGGGCAGGCCTGGACCACAGTTGATCCTAGTTGCGAGTGCACCTTGCAAGGGAACGAAACTCTAAGCAAACGCAGGGAAGCCGTAGACGTATCATCACTCGATGATTGTCATTATGATTAAACTCGCATCTTGGCGTGGCCAGTGGATGCTGGGATGCCCTCGAAGCACATCTGGTCCTTCCAGCGTGCGGCATATGAGGCATCCATAGGCTGCATCAGATGCACCAGAAAAGGTGCGGGGTATGTGAGGGTCTCACGTCTCAATCAGGCTAGTAAATACGCTCAACTAGAGGATCTATTGCTAGCACAGCTAGAGTCGCTTCTAGATACAAGACGTAGCGCGAGGAGAGGAAAAGGACAAGAATCAGAACCCGGAAGGGCCGAGGGTGTCCTGTCGTCGCCCTGAGAACCAGGGTTTCGTCGGATGGTTTTCGTACCCAGTATCCCTCTTCGTAAGACAGGGGCTATCGTCTCGAGCTCGGAATTGTCGTCGATTCGTCGTCGTCGTTTCGATTTGGCTGGCGGTTGTTGCGCTGGGGCGCGTGTGAAAAGGTTTTGTGCGACGCGAAAAACCCCTCACTTCCAGACCATCGTACCACAACGCCCGCAGGCAAACTCGTGGCGATGGCGCCCTGCTGCACTTTCGTGCGGTTGCGTCTCTGCATTAGCTCTACCCAATTCAAAAGAACTGAATAGGTTCCCAGGCGACACCACGTGGAGGTTGCAGAGTCCGACTTCGTCCCCACTGAGGTCACAGTTCAACGTCAAAGGGATGTTTGTGACTATCCTTGAGCCAGGGATTGAAACAAGGTGGAGCCACGGAAGATACAAGATCCGGAACCGAGATCTCTGTGGCAATAACGTAATAATCCAAAATCGTGTTTGTAACCAGATGCGCAATTCACTATGAGCCCTCCTCCCCACCCACTCATTTACCCTTATTAACGTTGCGGGACGGAAACTCGTTCCAAGTGTTGTCGTCATGTGCGTGAATTGAAGTGACTCGGGTGCCCTTGTCGGTATGATAGCTCACGGTAATGACATCCTGGCTGTCACCAGGATCCTTGTGCGACTTGTGGGGTACAGAACCCCTGGATAATTATCAGTCTACCCCTCTCGAGCTCAAACATCGAGACATTGGAGGAAACTTGCCTTGAAGGCACCTGGGAGGTTCGCGAGATTCGTGGACCCCCCATATCTGACAAGAAGGGAGCCAGTTCTTTGCATTTTTGAAGGACTTAGAGAGCACAAAAGGTTCGGGGCAGTGGTGCAAGGCCTCAAAGATGAAAAGGAATGAGGGAAAACATAGAGTCTGCATTTTGTAGGTCGACCGTATTTATGCACAGGGCTTCGAGGTCCATAGGTTCTAGCGTGATGGGCAATGATGATCAAGGAAGCGCGCGACAAAGTGTGACTTAGGCCGCATAATTGGACAAACACAAGCGCTCAGTAGCTCGAAACCACCGCCACTCGTACCGAACTGCAGGGCCGGCGGAAGGAGTCATGATGGCGAGTTCTCGGTGCTGTTGCCATCGTGGGCCAGTAAGGAAGCCATTGAATCGGAGGAAGGCGAAACTGCGTTCCAGTTAAATACACCTGTGCTCCTGCTAGATTGAGTCTGCAAGCGGTACAAGGCTGCGTCCGGGTAAGGGCAACTTCCTTACTGCCTCGCTGTTCAGGGCTTTCGAGCAACATCGAAGTCAACGTGCGAAGGTCAGAACAGAGTTTCGTTGGCTGGTGGCCTGTAGCCTGCAGGTGACAGACACATGTCAGCGATGAGGCGAGCAGGCTGCTTGTCAGGTGTGATGCTATGCATGTTGGCTCGAAAGCAGACATCAAAAGGCTGTCAAATGGTCGCAAACGAGGTCACGCAACGGCACGTCTCGCCTGAGTTGGCAACGCGCGTCTATATTCAGGGCGGACGAGGGCCACCTGAATCTGCTTGGCCGACCACAAGCGACAAGGCTGTAGCTGGTGACCGCTTGGTTGGTCGGCAATTCATGTCGGGTCCATGCCATATCAGGGAGGACAGCCCCTCGTACACTCGACAAACCAGCCAATCGCGGCCTTCGGACGACAAGGCGGCAAACGCGGCGTGATGGTCGCCAGTATGAGACGGGTCGGACCGCCGGGTCCCTTGTGTGCCTTCGCTACCTTCCGTGGTCGTGTTAACTTGTCCATTACAGCCTGTAGTCGTCGTGTGCTGTGCTTACGGGCGGGGCTTCGCAGATGTTGCGACACCACGCGCCAGCTGCGAGATTGCTGGATGTCGAAGCTCTTGGTTGGTTTCAGCAGAAGACGGAGCGCAGACCACTGGCGCCAGAAGTGAGAGACCCCTGGCGTTGTTTGGCCAGTTAGAACCGCTCGAGAGACCGACAAGGGCCAACAGCCAAGAGCTTCGTCCATTTCGTCATAGCTGGCAGCCTGACGCACGAACCTCTCTGGTTGGCCTATGGTGAGGGGAAACACAGCGCCGTTTCCCCTCACGAACTCAAGCCGTCCTGAGACAACCGACCCTCGATGTATTGGGCGAGCGCAAGAATAGCACCTTATGAATCATTCCAATCAGAGGCTTCAATTCCAATACTGCGGTGGCCAATGAGTCTGCAACGCAGCCGCCGCTGTCGCTGGGTTTTCCCGTGATCACGACTGTTTCGTTCCCGCGCGGCAGGCTCATCAAGCCATTCTCAACCCGAAAACATCACCACCAGCGAGAACGAAACTTTTGAAATCCGAAGCTACCAACAGCTCCAGAACACGCTCCGAAAGGTCAAATTGGATAGCCTGCTGCCCGTCGTGAAGCCCATAGCGACGCTGGTACCATGGCGACCCCGTGGCCCGAGGAACACCCCTGGCCAAATCCCTTCCGAGAGCACGCCGCGAAATTGAGCAGATACCTACAGACAGCACTGAAGTCTATCGACAGCGCAAATGGACAACTTATCGAACCTCAAAGGGTCAGACCCGCGTTCATTGGGGCTCTGACGGTCGTCGCCAAATTGCAGAACATCCCCGACCTCGAGAATATCCGCGACGCGATTGCAAACCTCCATACCGAAACCAAACCCGCCAGCGAGAATGCTACCCGAGCCACGAACAACCTCCGAGAAGAACTAAACAATACAAACCAGTCAATGCAGCAGAACACCACTGATATCAAGGAGAACACTGCCGCCGCGAGGGCAGCCAACGCCGTCGCCAAGGAGGCACTGGAGGTGAACAAGACGACTTCGAAGATGGTCAGGGATGCGACGACATATGGACTGATGAATCTAGGCAGCATCGCATGCACATATGCTAGTGTAGCCGCCAGGGGAGGACTAGCAGCCAGCATACATAACCCACAGAACTACAGAACGTCGCATGTGCAAACCCTGCGTGAGATCATTGTAAACATCAGAGACCCGATCACCATCGCCAACCTCAGAGCCATAGGCCCCCACAGCCTCAAAGCCCACGTAGACCGTGCCATTAAACAGAGCAACAACGAGAATATTGACAAACCGAAGGCAGCATCGGCCAACCAGCTGAAGAGCGGCGACCTGAGTATCAAAACAGCCACAACGGCGGACATGGAAGCACTCCGCCAGTTCGCCGGCGACTGGGAACACCGCATCGGCAACGGGGCTTCAGTACGGATCCCGACTTGCGGTGTATTAGCACACGGCATACGAACCAGCTCCATGGACATGGACAACTTTGCGCAACTGAGCGACGAGCTGCTACAGGACAACAGACCGTTCATCCCTACCGCGGAGATCAAACACATTACCTGGCTGACCCGGTCCGCTCACACGAAGTCCGTATCCACCATTGTCGTGGAATTCTCCAAGGCGGAGGACGCCAACAAGATCATTGACGAAGGCCTCATCTGACAAAGCGAAGTTTTTCCAATGCGAACGATATGACAGACAGTGTCGCCTGAGGCAATGCTTCAGATATCATAAATATGGCCACATAGGAACCCAGTGCAAAGCACCCGTAGCATGCGGATACTGCGCGCAAGAGCATGCAACCCGAGAGTGCCCCTCCAAGAACGACGCGGCCACGCCCCGGAAGTGCGCTGCGTGCGACGGCAGCCACGAAGCCTGGCACGGCCAGTGCCTGACCAGGACACGAGAAATGACCAGAATCAGGGAAGCCTACACATCACGACCAAAGTACCACCCGGAGAACATCTCGATCACGCCAACCACGGCAACCGAAAGTCAACCCAGAACGGCGTCAAGGATCGGGCGGCCAGTCCTGGAACCAGGCCAAGCCCAAGGAGCGCGGCCGAACCGCAGCAGATCACCTGTGAAGAAAGTCCAGAAGAGGGCCAATCCAACAAGTGATCCAAGAAACGATGAGAACGCCGAAGACACGATTAGAGTTGCCTGCGACGATGCCAGGCCGAAGCGCATCATAGTACGACCCAGACGGGCTCTCGAAGCCATAGACGTCAACATTCAGCCGACAAACGACAGCAACAGCATGGAAATCGTCGACGATAGCGAATGATCACGCAAAATACGCTCACAATACTACAGTACAATGTCAGAAAATCGAAGGACACGGTGATGGCCACGCTCCTCCGCGACCCCAGGGTCGACAACTACGATATCCTCGCCATCCAAGAACCATGGAAGAACCCATTCAGCGACACGACACACCACCCAGCAAAGGATCGGTTCCACCTCTGCTATCCCGCTAACGAGGGAGGACGCCCTGCGAGGGTATGCTTTTTCGTCAATAAGAAGCTCGACCATTCAAAGTGGTCTTTTCGTCAGAACGGCAGAGATCTCTGTAGTATCATTCCACCAACTGCACGCGACCTTGCGGGAAACCACGTTTGCGGCCAGAATTCCCAATACCGTCTAACTGGCGTTTCCTCTTCTTCCCGGATAGTTTGAAAAGCTGCTTGTGTTTGGGGCTTAGGAGAAGGGTGGCGCAGTCGAAGTCGACGACCATGACGCGGCAGCGCTCGTCGTTCCAGAGCACATTGGCTTCGTGTTCGTCGCCGTGGTCCACGCCCTCGGCCCAAACAGCCTGCGAGGAGCGCCGCACCTCCGCCGCCAGGTCAGGCGCGCCCGCTTTCGCCGCCATCTCGCCGCCCCACGACATCAGCATCATGTGGGCGACTCTGGCCCCGCCGGGGAGGATGTAGCCCCAGTCTAGCCGGACGATTCCCAGGTATACCGGCACCACATCGCCCTGGAGGCTGTCGAGGCGTGCGTAGACACGGCTCTCGTGCTCTAGGTGGCGAAGATGACCCGAGAACGTCCCCTTGCCCACAAACGTGTAGCCGTAAGGCGCCAGCTCCAGCTTGCAAATCACGCTGATCGCTCCCATCTTGCCCCAGCCGTCCAACGCACAGGAATGATACAGCTCAGGATACCTGAGCAGGATCGGCGCGACGCTAGACGGAGTTTGCGGCTGCGGGCACTGCAATGGAAACGACAGACACTTCCTTTCCGATGCGGGAGATGGGCCCAGAAACGAATGGTAATGCAACCAGAAACGGGCACAAGGACAGGCAATCTGTCCTTCCGCCTTGGAGGGAAATCGAGAACAGACCCGGACGACTGGAAACCAGACAGGGAGCGATCCGGGCGACAATCAATTACACTCTGGGCAACAGGACATCTCCAGGTAGGTCAACACCTTGGCTAACACACCCTCACCCTCACTGTCACTCACTCCCTACTAACATACATACCCCCTCGTGCCATCGCAGCAGGTTCGCACCAGCCGCTGAAGATGGGAAACTGGGCAACTGAAGAACACGCCTCCACAGACAACCTGTTATTAACCTCACGAGACACTAGAAAAAAGACCATCAACAAAACAATGAAACTTGAGATTATGTAAGTGTCTGGGCGAAGAAGGAAGCGAGCGAGTAGGAACGGGCCGTCATTTATCCGATAGTTTCCCTAAGCCCAATCGGGCGGGTGTAATAAATCATCATCATCACTTAATATGCACCACAGTAAGTTCTCACAGCACCATGAACACGACGAGTTCGGCATGTTCGCGGCTTATCGTCGCACAAAGGCACTGGGCTCTTTGCCACGTCACACATTGCAACCTCCCAGCTCTCATTCAGAGAGCCGCTCTCCGACCTCATTTGCGACTTGCGCGGGCAATGTCTGCCCAGGCTAGGGCCTTTCCAAGCATTGGGTTCAAGGCTATTCCGTCGAGCAAGAAAATAGAAGAAGAGACTCTCCCTGATTATAAAGCCGAAAGGTATTATCCTGTACGACTCGGAGAGGTCTTTGAGTCTAGGTACCAGGCGGTCGCGAAGCTCGGATATGGCACGGGATCAACGGTCTGGCTCTGCCGGGATCTCAAGTACGTTTCCAAAGTCAAGCAATTCGTACCAACATAGTTTGGTAACAAGTCACCGCTAACCTGAAGTCTCTGGCCGTCCAGGGATAATGTTCTCCTGACACTCAAGGTCTGCGTTACCGGGGAAGATGCTAGCAACGAGTTGGCCATATCTAGCCACATCAAATCAATCGACGCAGAGCATCCTGGTAAGGGAAGGCTGCGTGTGGTTCTGGACAACTTCCATATTCAGGGACCTTTCGGGCATCATCAATGCCTCTTATTCACCCCGTTAGGCCTGACCTACACCGACTTCCGGAGCCTCTTTCCAGACAATGGCCTCAATGCAGATCTCTTGCGGCAAAGCTTGCTCATGATTCTGTTGGGTCTGGACTTTCTTCATCAGGCCGGTGTCGTGCATACAGGCATGGTCCACTCCAATATCTCTAGGGATGTAGGAACTAATAATCGCCTTAGACATCTCCCCCAACAACATACTCCTCGGAGCCGAAGACTCGGCAGTATTCGCTCAAGTCGAGCAGGCGGAACTACAGAACCCGTCACCTCGTAAGGTTCTGGCAGATCGCACGATCTACCTTTCCTACGCGATCCCGATCACCTCTGGTGCACCAGTCATTTCCGACTTCGGTGCTGCTCGCCTGGGAGAGCCGGGCCAAAAGTACGCTGGAGACGTTATGCCAGGCGTTTACAGGGCACCCGAGATCATTATTGGCGCGAAATGGGACTCTAAGATAGACTTGTGGTCCGTTGGAGTCATGGTGCGTAAAGTCGCCCCCTGAGCCTGATTGTATACATCTCTGACTTGGACCGCCCAGGTTTGGGACTTGTTCGAGGGCGGCCGCCTCTTTCGCGCTGTGAAAGACGGCCATCTTGATGATGAACAGCATCTTGCTGAGATAATCTCCCTTCTGGGTCCTCCGCCCAAGAGGTTCCTGGAATTGAATGACAAGTGCCGTCAGTATTGGGACTCACAGGGTAGGTGTCAGTTTGGAGGACAAGGTGGATTGCCGGATTTCTTTTGCTAATCATCACAGGCAATTGGATCGCCGCGACGCCCATCCCCGACCAGACAATCGAGAGTCGCGAAATGCGCTTGGAGGGCAAAGAAAAAGAGCTGCTTATTGCCTTCATTCGCAAGATCTTGCGCTGGCTTCCGGAAGACCGCCCGACAGCTGAGGACCTTTTTGAAGACGGGTTTCTGAATCAGGATAGGCTTGGGGGTAACACAGATCTCGCGTAAAGCTATGCTAATGATATGCATCTGAGTTGGTATGCTGTGTCAACGGGGGCAGGATGTTTCACATCGTTTTTAAATCCTGCAGCGCGACTTTCTGTACCAAAACAATGATATTGCATCAAATCAGAAGTGCATTGCGAAGAATACACTGCTTTCAGTGCTGCAAGATCGACTGTTGGGGAGTGATGGGTCGCGTAGAGGGATGACTGACGGGGCAGCCACCTGCCCGACCATGGCTTGCCGAGAGTCTAAGTGTCCGCTGCCCGCCGGACGGAACTGCCTGTCCAGAAGCCCTATGGCACGAACCGGCCTATCACGAACCGTACACAGGTGGTTACGAAGAGCATCCTAGCCATAAATAACTTAGACAAAGTTGGAGTAAAGTTGGGCTCGCTCGCCCTCAGCCTGCCGAAGTAGCCATCGTCAATGCAAGTGCCAGGGCGAAGGCAAGGAAACCAACAGTTGTCTACTAGGTCCACTCGCGTATCCAACACATCATCAACACATTGACCCTATCGTGAATTTCAACCTTTGTTTGACGGTTCAACCGGGCCAATCGCATATCCAACATACGACTAATACATGGGCACCTGGGTGCTCAAATAAAGTCGCCACAAAGGCCGGAGGGAATGATTGAGAAGGGGGCAGGTCACTGTGAGGGGGTTAATTGGAGTGTGCAGAATCTGGCGTCTCTCGGTGTGGATGTGCGGGCAGTCCGTGCCCCTTTCGACCAAATGTTCACGTTGACAATGGGACGGCTTGAACGCCGGATGGAACGGGTCATATATTTATCCGGAAACCACCTATACCCAATCAGGCGGGTAAATCATCATCGTCGCTGGAATATTTAAGCCTTGCTCGCAGGCCCCGTTTCGATTGCATGGTGTTTCCACCGTCGTCACATCATCAGGCCTCCACACACAATGCGACCGTGCCGCTATTTCCCCCGACCGAAACCTGGTCTCAAGAGGCGTGTGAGCGACCAAGCTGCCCACAGTCGCTATTTCCATCGGGCAAAGGCGCAATTCACAACCATCAATCACAATGGACTCCCGGTTTCATCCGAAACTGAAATCCGGGTCGGCGAGCCACACGAAGCATATATTTATGTTGAACCGGATATCGGAAACGCAATTAAATCTTCAATCATGCGGCAGACCGGAATGGGACTAATACAAGATTTGAAGAAACTATCATTGGATTTTAACCACCGATCACGTTACTTTGCTCACAGTTCGTTCCCTCGCCACATTCTTATCTGACATGCCCGTTAATGCATTCCAGAAGCTGTACCGTTTCCCCGGCTTGAAATCACTCGGGACCTTCCCAGCCAGACAACTGGCGATATCAGCCCGGCCACGCTTTGGCTCTCGGGTAATTGGCATGCTCTAACACTTGATGGAACTCCTGACGGTAAGTGTCCAAATCTCGATGCTTTGCCCTGAAGATCTAACCTTCTTTTCAGAGGCCTTTGAACGGGCATCGAGGGATAGCGCTGAGGAGCTCAAGGATACGTTGGAGAAGCTCAAGCGGCAGTAGATATATCTCATGAGAAATGAGCCAGAAATATGTATTGTAGTTGCCGGGGCCTGATACATCGACTCATCTCTTTTACAGCTGTCCGTCATTCCCGCACACGAACCTAATGAAGTGTCCTGGTTCTTACAAGTTGCCCATTTGCCGCCGCTCCACCCCTTCGCCTGCCCAGGATGTTGCATACCGCTCCCTTGCTGCTTGTGGCGAGCCGCCTCAGTTGCTGGGCAACAAACGTCATCAGAGTTGCTCGGCCTCTATGACATATTGCTGAATTTCGCTGCTTATTTTGCTGACAGGCTTCGCGATGCTTCTGTAGTACTCCGCTAGGTTGTCGGCAGTCCATTGATTCGCCGCGACAGCCACGTGCGCATCTTTCAGGCCGCTATTAACCTCATCTCTGCCGAACGGTTTTTTCTGCAGCTGGAATCCGTTGATTTTCAGGAACATGTCTGCCGCCAGAAGCGCGGCCCTTTTGTTGCCATCCTGATAAGCATGATTCAGGATAATTCTTTCTGCAAGGATTCCCGCCAGCTGAAAAACATCGTCCTGGCCGTGGTAGTACTTGTTGTTCTGTGGCGAGGAAACTGCGGACTCCAGTAGCGGTAGTTGAGTCGGGCTGGCACGGGTGACATGAGTTTCATAAAGCCTCATGATTTGAGAAGCGCTGAGGAAGCGAAGGACTCCCCTGGAGGATGACATGATGGCAATTAAGACAAGGGGTGAGGGCGAGCTGAGATTTTCTATCTCTGAAAGAATGAGATAATAGCCATATTTGAGAAAGAGGGTTGGGGATCTCAAGCAAGTTTATATGCTTCAACAATGGTCAGAGGGAAGGTTGGGCGTCAATCGGCGATGGTAGTTGCTCTACCGTGACCGGAGACAGGGAGATGCCCCAAAATGGTACAGATATCCGACACGCAACCAATAGCTCCGCAGCCTACACCACATAAGCGCCGAGATGGTATCGTCGCCGTCTCTCTGCCCCAATTCCTTCTGTTTTGGTGGAACCGCATGTGTTGCCGCCAGGAGCGGCGCTTGGCGCCCAATTGCGAAACAAGCACACCCACATTGAGCTATTCGCTTCACGTTCTAACCGCTACCTTAGCGCTTAGTTACGGGGGAGTTCACTTCAAGTGGCCGGCCCTCTCTTTCTTGGCTGGCTAGAGCTTTGTAGCTCCTCGTTCACCAACTTCGATTGGGTGTCTGCTGGAGCAAGGATTTTGGGGAGCCTTAGTCTATTGGACATACGGTTATGCCAGGCAATTCCATTACATCGCCTGCGCACCTGCTTCACAATGCTCCCCGCCATGACCAACAGCCACATGCCCGTGTTTGCCTGAGCCTGCCACGATGGCATCTAGCGTTACCAAATCACCATTTACGACGACGTAGCTATTTTAGGTCCGCATTGGTTCAGCTCGGGGCTGGGGGGTTGTGGCCATGCTTGCTATATGCTAGGGGGGTTCGTTTGAGGTAGCGGGGTGGAGGACGACAGCGCGGAAGCCTCATGCAACGACTAAGTGGAGAGGACGACGCGCTGGGGAGGGGTTTCGGGAAGGGGCGAGGTGTATAGAGAGGCCAGTCGTGGGAGCTGGTCTTCGGCTCGAAATTCTGAGGCAATCGAGACGCTGCTATTGCTGGTCAGGCGTTTTCGGAGGACCAATGGGGAGGATACGCTCGCGTCGATTTGACAACGAGGGCTGCACGGTTCAGAGGCTCAGAACAAGTGTGTCTCATTGGCCTAGCGAGCGGTCTGTGTTCTTGGCGGCCTCTGACGCCGGCATCGACGTGCGTTGTCCAACCACCACGTCGCCAACACGTGACGGCGCGACAATGTGTTTAACACCTCGAACACCAGCGCAGCAGGTGACAACTGCAGGACTCCGAGGCCGAACGACTGGTCGAGGTTGCAGATGGTGGGCGAAACGGAGCATACACGGGCCAGGACCGCAAACGCGAACCGTCGATCCTGTCACCTACCGCGCTAACTAGCCAGGCGGTCAGCATCGAGCCCCCAGAATATTTCCTGCCGAGCCCCTAAACCACGACGGCGAGACTACACCGACCAACAGCCGACTCTAAGGCCTCCCGCCAGCGTGCTGCGGCGCCGAATTCAGTCTCTCTGCCGTCATTCAGCCCGCGAAGCTTTGAATCTGCAACACAAGTGCCACGATGTGTGATGCTGTATTTCCACTTGATGGTGGCAACCTGGTGCCACACTAACTTGGCTAAGGGCAGTTGTCTCGTAGCCAAATCAGAAACGAGGCAACGACTGCCTCTAGCATGGGACCTGCGGAGCCCAAAGATATAACAAATCGTACAAGGCATCTCGGCGCCTTGGACAGAGGACCAGGTGTTGCAGACCCGTAGTGACGACGTCGGACAGTTCCCGTCCCTGCCAAGCTCCACCGTTGTGACGCAACCACCACTACACATGGGCCGAATCGCTTTGCCCGCCTACGGCACTGAAGGGGATGCGCGCCTTCGTTTCACGCAAGCCGGTGGTGATGATGAGTGGCCCCTGCAGCCTCTCGACCCGCCTTGGTACTGTGCACCTGCGGGAATCGCCAACGGGTAAGCTGTATTACTTGTTAGTGTACTCTCCAAAACGAACCTGGCAGGATGTCGGCAATCTAGGCGGCCTCCCCTTTCCAGAGGCTGCAACTGGCCGATCTCGAGCACAAAGAGACAGGTAGCTACTGTGCACGCAAGACGGTGGAACCGGGGGCGTGGCGCTTGTTCTGCGTTTGCGGCAGGAAGAGACTCGACCCAGGTCACCGTCACCAACGAAGGTGAGTGTGCCAGCGTATGAGTTAGCCCCCACTGCTCCCTGCTGTGCGACTTGCTGACGTTGGTTTCCAGACAGGCTGTTCCTGCTACACGGTTTCCTGCTACCATGAGAAAGAGCCACAACCGCCCCCTGCTGTGCTGCTTGTTGACATCGGCTTCCGGCCATGCAGCCTCCGGACGGGCTGTTTCCTGTCATACGGTTCCCTGTCATCAGGGGACTTCGGCTCCCACCTGCCCCCGCTGTGCTCCTGGCTGATACTGGCCTCTGGGTCGGTCGTTTCCTACCGTACAGGTTTCCGGGAAGGGAGCCCGACATACATGGTGCCGAGCTCCTTCCTCCCTGAGCACAAGTTCCGCGTACTTGCCATGCTCAGACGAGTTCGTGAAGCCACTCGTCTTGTGGAGTCATGGGGTTTGTTGGAGCGAGGATCCAGCTATCGATCGGGGCGGCGGTGTGGACTAGGCAACAGCGTTGCATACGTGATTCCAGAGGAGCGCATCGTCGGTATTTTGGTAAGCGCTGAGCTCAATATAGGCCTAATCCTGTCAAAGCTGTAATCGTCGGAGACAATAGCTGCGTTGAGGGTCAACAAATCGCTGAAGATGCGCTTTCCGCTCGTCTTGGAACGAAGCTGACGTGCTGCCGGGACGATCTGTAATGTCGATAGAAGGAAGAGGGCAGTGTTATGGAGTTCTGCAACGAGTCAGCAGTGTGGGAACACGGAGTGGGATTGGATTACCGTCTGCGTCAAACTTCCCCGGCGATGCTGGCAGAGAATGCCACGGTTCGTACAGATAGACTTGAATGAAGCACAAAGACCTCGATGCCTTTTCCGATGGAGTTCTCCTCGACGTTTACTAGCTTCGCATCCAAGTAATCCAAACAACCAGATGCGTTGCCGAAAGCAGGCTCCAGAAGAAATGCTGCGTTCTAAGGGGGACATCCTGCTTACGGTAAAAGTTCGGCGGGCTGGAGACACAATAAAGCACTTAGCTAAGCAGCGTTCTAGATGGCTGGTGGCTCATCCCCGCCGTTGAACGCCGGAACCGGGAGAACTCTTCGGACAATCTTCGGTCTAGCGAACATGGAGTTTGGGAGGGGGTGGCGGGGTTTCTTTTTTCCAACGAAACCAAACAGTCTTTCTCACAAGCATCAAGCTGTATCAGCATTTTTCACACCCTTCTCTCTATGGCATCAACCGAATTTTCTCGACCGATTCTGTCTGCGTCATAATATCATAGACCAGAGCCACGCGGCCTTAGCTGCTGTCCTTCTCTTTCCATGCTTCGGCAGAAACCGGGTAGTACAACTATCCTAAGCTAGACAGCGAGGCAAAACTGAGCGAAGTGGCTGCCTGCCAAGAGACCCTTCCCTTTGAACACAGACAACACAGCCTACATCACGACTGGGTTCATGAAGAACATCACCTCGACCGACTTCTCGCTTTAAGCTGCAATATCAGGGGTATCCGCCCGTTGCTATTAAGCGTATTCTATGAACCACGGGTCGATTGCAACCTTGTGACCCCGTGGCTACAGGGTGCAGTTGCTGCTATCGACTCCGTTTCCTATGGGGAACCATATGTTCTTGGGCACATGCTTATGGAGCGGGAGCCATCCGTCGCATTTCTCTGGGCTGGCGCCACCATCCTACGATTGCAGGGGACCATCCTGGAAGATGTTCGGCGGGGACAGATACCAGCAGATCTTCACTCTGCCGTGTGGTCGGGAACAGTCCAGTCCTTCCTCCAGCAACCAGTGTCTAATCCTCTTGTAGCAGACGGGTGCATCTCTCGTGCAGATGAAGCTCGGCTGCTCTTTCTTTCTCAGTCGGGCCAGCATGCCAGAGTTCCGATCTGCCAGTGGAGACCCTTCGGAGTTACACCAGTGGGAGATGTTGACTTGGAAGTCCGGGCTCATGAAAAATGCGAGAATCATTGGCTTCAGTATCGAGGTGTTTCTTGGGACTGTATCGAGGGCGAATCGCGGTTTCAATCTTCTGACCCTGCGGCAGGGTGCCGGCCTGCAGTGAATTGTTCATATGCGAAAGATGCCAATGGCGGACCACCAATTCTTGTTCTTCACGATCAGCTCAATAATGAGAAAGAGGCCATCTCTGAAAACGCCACCCGCAGTATTTTTGGCTGGCTGCGCTACGACGGATGGGCTCGGCATGAGAAGAATCTGCGGAGCCATCAATGGTTCGACTTGCTCGATTCCGAAGATGAGGAGGATGAAATCGGTCACGAAAACGAAAGTGCTTCCCCGTCAGACCAAGACTCTACAGCCATCAGGACTTGGTTGTCTGGTTTAGTTGACGAGGCGGGCATTGCGAAGGAAGAGCCTAACAACATTCAATATTGAGCAGGGCTCTATGCTCTGGTGAAGCGTAGCACTTCCAAATCGGAGGATATCCATCAGATATGTTACCTGCCTGTAATTATTCAAACCTTTGTCATATATCGCTACCTTCCGCTGGCGCCTCTAAATTATTTTGTGCATTGTCAAGGTTCTTCCCCCTCAAGCTCCACCTCGTACTGATTATAGTAGAACGGAGTCTTACTGTAAGGTGGAGATCTCTGGCCCGATCATGACGCAGAGACTCCCTTCGCCTGAGTTATCGACTCTGCTCGAGCATCTCAACTACAGCAAGCACGCTTCAGCGGCCGCGACTAAATCGCCTAACCTGGGAAATTCAAGGTCATTGTCCCACTGCATAATCGTAAGCAAGCGCTGCGGGTGTCTTGCCTGTCCAGAGCCTAGGTAGGCGAAGGCCCGTAGCAACGCCCCGCAGATATTGCAGTCAGTGTCTGGCTGAATAAGAATGCCGCTCAAGAGGGGGTTTTCTCCCTTTGGATTGCAGCTGAGCGTGAGAAGTATATCAAGTTATTGAATTACCCCACCCCAATAGTGGAAGAGCCCGGCCAGTTCCGGGGGGCCGTCCTGGGCAGTTGTACCGAGGTTTGGGGAAGGAGTGATTTTGCCAGGAGACTTTACGATCAGAAGTTCCGAGATGTTGAGACGTGAAGCAGAGTCGGAGAGTTGGAATTTTGCAGGATCTTAAGCGGATGTAGTAGCCTCGCATTGGACCACAGTGCAGTGACGTCCCATATTTTGCAAAGTTGCTATGCGGTGGTATCAAATGCCATCCTATCTGTTCCATTGACCTCCTTCCTAATAACTCCTGTCTTGAACGGACTTGTCGGCAGAAGTCAGCCAGGACACGGGTGCATTGTGTTTTCTTGGAGTTGCCCCTGACAACTGTGACAGTCAATGGCATGCCATCAAGATATCCGGCCGGGAAAGGAGACGCCCTTTCACTACAAGCGAACTTCTTTTCTCGTCCTTTGTTGAATGTTTCGTCAGGTATTGGGCCTGGCCATACTTGCACTTGACCATTGTGGACCAGATCATGGCACTAACCGAAGTCATTTGCGCTCGTAGATTGTTCGGCCTCAGTTTGTTCGGTGGCTGGAGTGCCTTTCTCGGTGTCAACATACTGGTGTGAGCAGTTGCATATTGCAACAGGATAGAATCTCTTACCTTTGCCCTTGTTCTTGTGTCGCATCGTCTTGATTTTTTCCCGCAGAATGACATACCCCTGGGTTGGGTCACTTTCTATAATATCCGCTATCCCTGTATTTTCCGAGTTGCGAAGTTGTTCGATTAACAAACGCAGCCATTCAACCCTCTTGTCCTCGCCAACTTCTACCCACGGTGGTGGCGGTCTGGAGATAATTTGCCCCGCACTACGTTTCGCGATTCGCTTCTGCTGGGCAGATAGGGAGTTTGACAATGGCATGGCAGTCGAGGTTTGTGTCGTCGTTTGTTTCGTGAAGGAGGGGGGACCGTTGGTCAGAAAAGCATATTGACTCGCTCGAACTTGGGGATGATGTGCCGGAATGTCGTTTCCCCCAGGTTGTTGGATGAAAGAGATGATTTGCGACAAGAGTCAAGAACCTGCTACGACAGCTCTCGATAGATGACTAATCAACAAGCCCCAGGCCAAAGGTTGACGCTTTGTTCGTGTCCTGGCCGTGGCTCGCGGCGGCATTTAGGCATCAATTTGTGATGCCACGATCAGGGTACTTCTGTCACGACCACGAAAATCCATCCACCTACACAGGCAGGAGCTTGGCCACACCCATAGATAGACATTATGAACCAATAGCTAGCCTCGTGGAGAATCAGTGATTTTTCTCCGTCTCTGCTAAAAATGCCAGAGCCAGGAGAGCGGTCATACATCAGCGAGTGATGTTCCGGACATCCTCAACGACGGACATCAATCTCACTTCCATCAAGTGGCATATACCAATAATGCCGCAGAAACCTACCACACCACATGAGCCTGCAGATGGACCCTCTGGTCACATGCCGCGATGTAACCAATCAAGCCGCTACACCTCAAGGCAGCCCATCCCCGCCAATGGCACCACGAACACCTTACACACCATACATTCCTGCATGTTCTCAAAATCCCGCATATCCTTGTCACTATCCGCCAATAGTACCACAAACACCAGTCACACCACTTGCTGCCACACACACCCCTAAATACCACCCAACCCAATAAATCCCTCAAATCCCCATGACACCATGAATACCATCTACACCACATGATCCTGCACTCCTTGTCGCCATCCGCCAATAGTACCACAAACACCAGTCACACCACTTGCTGCCACACACACCCCCAGATACCACCCAACCCAATAAATCCCTCAAATCCCCATGACACCATGAATACCATCTACACCATATGATCCTGGCTAGGGTGTCACGTAGCCCCTCAATACACTAAACGGCAATGGCATCTGTTACAAACGCTATAGAAGCCTCAGACCCACTATTTTTCCAATGCTATCAACATTCCTGAGGCTCCAGTCTAAACTACAAAGGGGCAGGCAGGCAAGCCGGCTTGATGACCGAGGGTCACCATGGTTATTTTGCTTTACCAGACGATTTTAAGTGTCAGTTATGTTCCAGTGAAGAGTGGCACTCAGCCTAGATAAGTACATGGATCCTGGACTCCATAATACCTTCGTCGTAGTTGATACTACACCTGACGGAATCGTCTTCAGGTGTAGTTCATTAAATGGAGAAAAAGGCCGCATCCAACGTCGAGGACAGAACTAGGGAAAGTCAACGTTGCCATTTTCTAGGGAGTTCGCAGGTTCTAAACATCAGCTGCTGGTAACCTCCCCGAGCTCAGGCAAAGAACCGGAACCCGTACGCCGTGATGCTTGTATGCCAAGAAACGTAGACTTGGCCAACATCCATCATGCACCAGGCTAGGCCGTGCTGACCGCCTGGTAACTTCCTGCATACCAATATCCGTATTGATCCTCGCCCACCTGGCCGCCTTAGACCGGCCCTAGAGTCTTGTGTTGATGGAGGGCGGAGAACGGGTATCTCAGCTCACAAGAGCTCCCGTGCTGCCCGCATGGCTTCCGGATGGCTGATGCCTTGCTCATCCCAGGAGCTCCTTGGTACATCGTCCTACCCCTGAAAACGCTGTGGAGATGGCTAGCAAGCCATGCATGCCAACCAGGAACTCAATGCCGAATTAACTGATCGGCCTATAACCTCCAGTGGCCCATCGTCATCAACCTGTATGAGACGAGGCGCTTTTATTGCATAGTTCGATCAACGTGAGCCTCAGGTGGCTGTTGATGTGTTCATGTTATTCTAGGGGTAACTGCGGGATCATGGACAGCATGACAGCTTGTGCCCACGGCCTTTTTGTACCAGTTATTGTGATGGAGGGCCATGCGCGGTGTGCATACGTTCATGATGGCTTCTGAGCTGCAGCAAATCGATGAAGCTGCAGCCGATATGCCCGGCCACTAGTGGATTCTAGGTCTTTCTGACACGATTCAGTCAAGACTTCATTCACCCCATGTTGGGAAGGTGATGTTCTCTGCCTTAGGAGCATGACAGGGGTCAACCACAGCCAGCGGCGATCTGCTGCATATGCAGGCCGCATGAGCCTGGCCAAGTCAGCCCGTAAGAAATATGGTAGACCGCCTGGAGTACCAGATGCTGACCTTGTTTCTCCGCCAATGTGTTCCTGATGTGCTGGTGAATCCCTTGTCCTAGACAGGCTTTCGGAGTTGACTCTGTGCGAGGGGATGGCATGCATCCCTTGCCCATAGAAGGAAGTGTGAACGGATCGCCCCTGGCCCGGACAGGTCATCGTACTGATGGAAGCGGAGTGTCGTGTACTTCAGCTCATGAGAGCTCCTCAGCTGTATCAGATGTGATATGGCTGGTGGCTTGCTCATCATGCCCTACCCCTGAACGAAATCACACTTCAACAGGAGCTGCAGGTTAGCGCAGTCAGAACGAGTCGCGACCAACACGCATACCTGGGTGTCCAGGTTGGTTCCAGATGGGCTGCAGGGTGGGATGCCGACATGTTCACATCGTTTTACTGGTCAATGGTTGGGATTACCTGCGTCAGGACGACGGTCTCACCCCCGGCCATAGCATGAGTCCAACCAGGTCAACCTATGGTCTGCCCGTGCCTTGGTTCTGCTCCTCGGGTTGACGGGTACAAGAACGACCCATTTCTCCTTCAAACTCTTCGGAGCCTGACTTAGAGTGCAATGAGAAGAACCGCGTTGTTACCGACTTTCCTACCCATTCCATCTCACTACTTCTTAGTCAACCCAGCATGTCGGACAAATCATCGGACCCTCGCAATGGGGAGAAAACAAGCCCACCTGCTCCAGCGCCGGCTCCGGCTCCGGCTCCGGCTCCGGCTCCGACTCCGCCGACTGATGGGAACGAAACCAGAGTGAGCGTGCTTATCCCTCCCCGTCCTCCATCCGACATCAACCATTGGACTGGTGGCAAATCATGAGGTAAGTAATGCAGGTAAATCGCGAGGAATGCTTGCTGACGACAGATTCAAAAGAAGCAGAGCCGAATTGAACAGTCTCATCCAGTTTCTCTGTCCATCTGAACGTTGCTGGTTATATTGTGAAGGGTCAAGCAACGATACACTCGTCTGAGCTCTTTGAGGTGCTGGGCACGTGATCAATGATGCACGGATAAATCACTCATGTGACCAAGGCAAAATCGGGTTGGTGTGGATTTTGGCACGACGCAAAACACCCGAATCCTTTCACATTTGACAGTATTATGAGAAGCTCGAGAATCATACTTTGCAGTGTTATTTGGTGTATAAATACGTGGCGAATCCCCCGGAACATGTTCGTTCTCACGAGCACATAGATTACCGCAACCGCCACGATGTTCCTCATTCCGCCTACAGAGGAGTCGATGGAGCTGGCCGCTCAAGCCTCTTTCCCCGTCGACAACTTCATTCGAAACGACAAGGCCAGAGACTTTTGGGATTTTCCAGGTGGCATGAAGACTGTTGCGGCCAGGCATCTCCTAAAACACTATGTGACCGAACAGGTACGCCACACTGGCGAGAATGAACGCGACCCTACGCTTACTCATAACGAAGCAGCCAAGGATCGACAAAAGAGCGGCGTCCCGAGGGTTACGCATAGAAGGCAAACTACTGACTGTTGGCCCTGAAGTCGTCTGGCTAAGAGATGATCTCCTCCGGAATAACGTGGATAAGACCACCCTGCTATGCTTGGTCATCCCAGCTCCCTCCTGGGTGCAGACTGTAGCACCATCCCATGAGGGCTCCGAAAACAAACAAACGCCGTCGCCGGGAATGCGGAAGGGACGGATGAGTGGAGCAGCGATTGATTGGGCAGCGGACGGCTTTGCGGACGCAACAACTGCAGTGAGGAAGGGCCGGGGAACTAAGCCGGCACCGGTCGACATGCAAGCCGGCTGTGTATTGCAACTTGACGAGCACGAGGAACTATGCGTTCGCCCAGGGGCTGAAGGCGTGTGTATGATCTTGTTCGGACATAAATTTCGTGCACAGGATGCGGAGAGTGGGTAAGGCATTCCCGGTCATAGATTCTCTAAAAATATGTCAAAGGTGACATTGTCCTGAGAGCCGATCAGATCAGAAACATCGGTGAAAAAGTTCTGAGCAGACCAACTTGGATCCTCCCCCCAGGCATACTCTCCCCCATCTCCGAGGTTCTCATGTATGACCACATGTTTTGCATCTAGCCAGTGGCGCGCCAACTCCGAAAAGCGAGATGAGAGCATCTCAAACGACCTCCAAACCATAGCTGTCTTTTCTGTGACTACCGACGGCTCGGAAACTGCGGCTTGCGGGCTTTCGTTGGGGTGCGCATCCAGGGCCAGCTGCTGCAATGCCTGATCGAAACTGCCCGCTTCGAGGCAGCCCACTACATCGCGCAACTGAAGGACCTGGGCGTCTGTGGCGACCTCGAAGTCCTCAATCGAACACAGCAAGCGGCGTAGCAGATCAAGTTGTGGTGCCATTTCAACTTCGAAGACTTCCCAACGCTTTTGAAGGTCTGGGAATGGGATGGTCTGCGTTGGTAGTTTCTGAATATCGTGCGTTGCTTGCAGCTCCAGGACAGCAAAGTTCGGCAAGCCTAAGTAGTGGCATGCTTCCACAGTACTGCGCCTCGAGTGAGTAGAGGGCTGCCAAAGCCGGGAGGACTTGCCTACCTAAGTTTCATAATCAAGGTTATCCAAACCAACGGGACAGGGACCGCATACCATTCTGTAGGATGCAAGCGCCGCCGTAGCGCTTCTGTCACGGTCTTAATGATTAATTCCTGTTCCTGGGGAGTTCTGTGTGCTGCTGCTGACAGAACTTGCCCGCGCGCTGAGACGACTTAGCAGCTGTTTGCTAGTAGAGGTGTCGCACTTACCTGCGATGGCAGAAATGACAGAGAGAGCACTTATGCCGTCAGAGAACAACAAGTTGTTCACGATGGAATGAAGCACATGAACTGCCGTGGATGAACGATCTTGATCGTGGTCCCTCTCCTTGATGCCCGCCCGACGGCGCGCATATTGCAGGCAAGCAGAAAAGTACCAATCGGACCATATCGTGACTCTGGCTTCGTGTTTTCCGTGTCTCATCTTCTTTCGGAACTCGCTGGCAAGTGTGAGCAAGAACCGATCGAGAAGCTTGCCTTGTAAGTTCGCCTGCAAGCACCTGGAGAAGATGCGGTGCATATTCAACTGGTCGAAGTTGGACATGCCCTTCTTTTGCACCATCTTCAAGCCTTCAAAAATCGTTGAGATTAGGCCACGGATGACTTGGTCGACCGTCTGCCTCGGCTTCAATCGTTTGTCGGGCCTTCCAACGTCGGGTACACTCGAGGGGGACCCTCGTTTGCCACTAGTTGATGAGGCCGTCGGGATAGGCGTAAGTGTTACCGAGGAGGACTGCGTAGGTTCAATGCTCCAGGAACTCGTAGAGCAAACGGGATCGCTTTGCGATGCCGCAAGCACCATACTGCCCTCCGGCGCCAGGAGCGAGCATTTCGTGCGCCACAGACAACTTGGATTTGACTCGAAGCTATTGCGGGTCAGCGTTGAAGTCGTCGTCAAAGATGTGCATACCAATGCCGGTCAAATTTCCACCGCACCGCCTGAATGTAGGTGTCGTAGACTTCTTGGACCTTCTTGGCGAGTTCGTCGACCTGATCACCAGAAAGACCTGCTTCGCAGTGTACCAGGATATCGTATAAAGGGTGGAGAGAGTTCTCACGGACGAGTGGTTTGACTTCAATTGTTACTAAGGCGTCATGCCCAGGTAAAGCTAGTGGTACATTGAATGCAAAGAGGGTAGGAACTTTATCGGAGATATCGCGGAGCCGCTGTTGTCCGATCCTCCTGAGATCTGGCGCTTCACTCACCTCCGTGGCGGTGATGTGCTGGGGAGCCTCCTCAGACATGGAGGCGATACTGGGATGACATGCTTGATTGGGAGCGGGTCGGGGGCAGACAGAAGACACTCAAATCAACAAAGCACAAGAGTGGGGGGGTAGCTCGCTCGAGTTACCCCCCCCACTTCTTTTTTGTTCTGGGTAAAGAGGGGTATGGCAGGCTATAGGGGTGACTGTTGCAAAACCCCGAAATCACTGGAAATATGCCAAATTGGGTTAGCGGCATAATCACTGGCCCCCCGCAGTACATTGCACTTTGTACCTCTACTTGAATTTCTTGAATTTTGGGGCGCGGCACGGGAAATGCTGTCATAGCCACGAGTCTGCACCGAACCAGCAGTGCATTCGAACTCCTTCAAAGCAAGATACGGCATCAAGCGGTAGTCGGGTTCGAAACCGACACTGCCCAATTTCCCTTATTTTCCTAGTCCTCCTCCTCATCCCCCTCC